>JAQFYR010000550.1:0-12347 GCA_034694985.1 Campodea silvestrii
ATTTAAGCTGCAATTATTTTTTTGAAAGTACTATATTTTTCTGTCAGATGAACATGCTCAGGTAAATTATTCCATAGAATAATTTACCTGAGCATGTTCATCTGGATGGTTGTGCCTAATTGGTGGCCAGGTCGAACCATTCCAAGAGAAAAAGTGTGTTCAAATATAACGGTTGGCGCAAGCATACCTATTTTTATTAGATTAGGTCAAGCATCTATGATATTTTTTTTCTTAAAACAATTTTATACGAAATTGGTAGTAATCCTGTAATAAATTGTAATTTTGAAGTAAGAATACACTAGTAATTAATGATGAAAAGTTGACATTGATTCCTTACTACACTAACTAATTTTAAATTTGTTTTTCGTACCTTAACTTTCTGAATTATGACACATTTTTTTTCTTTTAAATTTTGAAAATGTGATGTACGATCTTTCTTCAATCCTGGGATGCGGAACGATATTATTGGCACAAAGTTTCAAACTTTGGAATGTCAGAAACTGAAGTTTGAGATTCCCATCTTAATTTTAAGTCTTGATCTCGTCTCTATCAGAATTTGATAACTTCAGATACAGAAAGTCAAAACAAGACTCAATATTGGGTAATGAAGTTGATGATATGAATGAAAATACTTAGGATCCCACATCAATTGTAGTTTTGCAACCAATCAGTTCTCTATTCTAAGTCCTGTTGTTTTAACATTGTTTCGCCTTTATCTATGCGTTTTAAATTAACAGTAGAGAGAACGTGACGCAAGATTTCAACATTATTTTTAAAATGAAATAGGAGTAATCAGAGATGTACGTATAGTTTGTCATTTTTAGAAATGATTACATCTCTTTTTAATAGCAGTTATTTAATACCTGAAAAAATGCAGTTGCTCCATGTAACCATTGATTTTCCCATTAGAAGAAATGTAGAAAAAAAAGATATATAAAGAAACGTAGTCACACTTGAAAATAAAGGTTATTCTAAAATACAAGTATAAGTTTATCAGCTATCCAGATATTATTTTCATTATGCACTGTTTGTTAAAGTGAATACTCATTCATCAATATTATTATCAGATCAACATTTTACTGCCAGTTTAACGTTACGTATAATTTGAAATGATTCATCATAATCAGCAAGATAATTAGAAAAATAGAGTTTTAAACTTGTAAGGTTATCATACATATCCATGCTTGGTATATGTTTTATAAATATATCATGTCCTACCATCTCATGCCATTACTTATGTGTAAATAAGACCTGAAGTGACTATATACTATATAGTCCCAGATTCCGAACATGGCTCGGCATCAGGGATTGGAAAAAAAGCGAGCGGCTGGAATAAAAGCATAGCTTAATTTCCTGCTATTTTTATGCTACTTCAATGGAAAACCCTCTAAGTAATAAGTTAGTTAAGGTTTGTTTAAAAATATTTCGTAATATAGATCGAATATTCTTGAGGGTGGCAATGGTCCTCTTGCACCACAACTCCAGAATAGAGGCAGTATATGAGAGAAAATCACGCGACCTTAAATTACAAGCTAGAAAAGTCTCTTTAGTCTAGTATAAATATACGATAAAAAATAGTCGAACCTCGGAAAAATTGCTTCCCAAGGTTTTTCAACGGTTTCCTATTCAGAATTTTGTCCTGAATAACATATCAAAAGTCCGACAAAATCCGACCATGGGAACACCCCGAAATCCGGATTTCAAAATGGCGGCACCTAAATTCCCTGTTCCATTATATGATTGAATCTTGGAAAAATTATTACTTAAGATTTTTCGACTGTTTTCTATGCAGAATTGTGACCTGCATAACATATCAAGGGCACAACAAAATCCAATCATGGAAACTCCTTGAAATCCGGATTTCAAAATGGCGGACCCTAAGTTTTCGTCAAATTATGGTCAAACTTTGGAGAGTTGCTACCCAAGATATTTCAACGTCGTTCGATTCAGATTTTTTTAATAATACGTCCAGTGTTAAAAAAAAATCGACATTTGGAATACTCCGAATCCAAATTCCTAAATAATGGCGCGTAGTTTTCTCCTACGAAACAGAAAGTTAATACGTAATACTCACCTTATAACTTCACATGGGTTTGAATGTCATTACGTATTTAAGATTTAATTTCAATTAGTTTTCCAACATTTTCTTCAGTTTCAAATTAGAGTTTAGGTCATACTTGTTTCTCACTTTAAACTTTTGAAAGGCACATTTAATAGTAATAAAAAATGCAATACATGAGAAAGAAATATCGTTGTCGACCATAAATGTTCATGTTAAAGTACTGCGGATTTTTAGCATCAAATATAAATAGATCTTTATCTTTTATATTATGTACTTTGTATATACTTCAAAACTTTCTAGATCTTTAAAACATTTGGAGAATTATGCGTACAAGCTTATAACAGAGGTGGCACCAGGGTGTACCCGACGGGGGTGCAAATAACGCCCGAGGGGGGAGGGGGGTCTGTACTGTAAAGTTGACAATATATCATTGATATTCTGGAATGCATTTTTTAATATTCAATAACTGTATACAGGCACTGTTACTGAACCGGAAGCACTGAAGTAAACCAAGCAGCTATTTGTGGTCGGAAGAATGAGAAATGATTAAAACATACGGAAACTGTGTCCGAGCGAAGTTCGGCCGAAAATTTTGACATTTTCGAATGCAAAATGTGCAGTTTTTCTTCTTCGTTTTCATTTTCCTTCTTAAATAATCCGTTTGCTTACCTGAAGAGAATAAATTTTCTGTACCCACCATTAATAATACAAATAACTGAAGGAGATCCAGCAGCTGACGGTAGGGGGAAGCCTGAGAAATGAAGGTTACCCAAGGAAATCATGCTAGAGAGAAGCGAGGGCGAAACATTTAACGTTTCAGGTAGAAAATATACAGTTTTTATATGAGTTTATTTCCCTGTTCTCTATGTTCCTTCTTAAATTTTCCCTTTCTTTACCCGACGAAAATAAAAATAAATGACGATGGGAAGTCGGGGGTTGCAGCTGCCTCTGCCCCATGCACGCCGCCTCTGGCGTATAATAATAATTACTTGTAAAAGTAAATTGAAGGAATGCTATTAACAATTTAATTATGCTGTGTGATCATATCTAAAGATACACTATAATGGGATTAAGATTACTTGACACTTAATGGTCACAAATTTCCTCTCGCCTCCGTAAATTCATACTATCATAAATATTTCACATATTATTATGCTAATACACATACTTACACATTACTGTTTTTTTTCGTAATATTGTGAGATATGCGTGAATAGCGGAATGCACGGAAAGAAAGGGGAAACACGGAAATTGAGATTCAAGAGTATAATGTTATTCTGGTCCAGCTTTCACCATCATCTGCACTACTATCACAAGACTCATGTATGTTAGAATAATCACAGCCTATGATTTGGCATTCGTAAAAGGCAACAATATAGGCAAGTTCGTCTATTTTAGTAAACCCCTCAACGAACAACTCCTCATTTTTCATGAGGATCGAAAGATATTCACCAATAACTTAGGGGCTGCTGAGGAGATGTCTGATATACTGTATACGACAGTAGCATCTTTCCCAAATATCATCCCCAAATATTTAACTGAATTTTAGAGCGTTTCTAAATATTTACTTGATAAGATCAAAAACTTTTGCATACACAGAGTCATTAGGAGCGAATCCCTCTGATGCATCTAATAATTTTGCAACTGCTACTTGTTCTGTCAGCATTCGCCAAAGATATCTACATATAATTTTGCGGTAATTTCAGACTGTTGACGATTGCTAGAAGAAAACTTTTCAGGTACTTTGCGACCATTTAGCGCCTCAGGGGACTACGGTTACCTAGGTGTATAGAATAATGGTCTTGGAAGGTTCGGCATGAGACCCGGGTTTCGTTCTTCAGAACTCATCCGGGATGCTGCACTGGCTACAGTTATTAGGCAACTAATACAGACTTTTTTTTCTGTAACGCCAACAGTCTGAGCCCCGCATGCTGTTGTTAAGAAAAAAATACTAAACAGGTTATTAATTTATGGTACAATGGTTGAATGGATATGAAATAGGCAAACTACGGGATATATTTCAGTATCTTAATATTCAGTATGTACAGTACATAAGACTGTCAGCTGGAAACAACAACTCTTGATCAACTATGCTGCTACAAGTAGCAGTCATGATATAATATATCATTAACAGAGTCAAATGTTGCTGCGATAAATTGCTTTATTTATAACATATGATTTGAAAGTTTTGACTTGGGATCAAACCACCCATTGATATTTTTTCTGTTATTTGAGAATTTATATAACTGAATATTGGAGGAATATTTAGTTCAACGGAGAGGTGTTCATCACAATTTAGCCCCTCAGGAGATCACTCTCACCTATGTATGGAATAATGGGTATGGGAAGGATCGGCATACGGCCGCCGTTTAACCCGTTTTGTCCATTCAGGACCCGTCAGGCATGCAGCATCGACAATTTCTAGGCCAATAATACGGATCTTTTTTCTGTAACGCCAACAGTCTGAGCCACAAAGAGTGTTGATAAGCACACCACTACTAAAGAGCTTATTTACGATAATACTTCTAAATAGGTTACTATACCAGGCTATATAAATTCACATAATAATAATAATAATAATAATAATAATAATAATAATAATAAATACCAAGGACTGCTAGTTTGATCCGAAGTCTAAAGTTTCAAATTATACATTGTAGTGTTATGAAAAGCAGGTTTCAACTTAAATTTCTGCATTGTGGGAGAAAAATTCGACACCGTCATTTTGAAATCTGGATTTCGGGATGTTCCCATGGTCGGATTTTGTCGGACGTTTGATATGTTATTCAGGACAAAATTCTGCATAGAAAACAGTTGAAAAACCTTTGGTAGCCATTTCCCAAGTTTCAACCATAATTTGACTCTAGAATTTAGGAGCGGCCATTGTGAAATCCATATTTCGGGGTGTTTCCATGGTCAGATTTTGTCGGACTTTTGATATGTTATTCAGGGCAAAATTCTGAATGGGAAATCGCTGAAAAACCTTGGGAAGCAATTTTTCCTAGGTCAAACTTTATTTTGACTAGATTAGTAGTTGGGAAAACAGAAACAAATTCTAATTTTATAATAACACTGAATGACGCAACAAATTCTATCCTTTTTTTTTTACCAAACATATTAGAGAAAATATCCGCAAAACTTTGGTTTGTGGTTATAGTAATCTGCAAAATTTTACGTTTAAATTAGGCTACTAATATATTATTATCAAGTCGGCAAAATATAATTTAAAACATAATTAAAGTACGTGGAAGTTTGATATTCTGTATTTCTGTTGCTTTAAGGAGCAGAAAATGTCCTCAATATGACTTTTATTTATAAATGCTGGATTGAAATAGTGAATTTATTAGATAATATGAGATATTCTTATCGTAAAAAGTAAAATTAGGCGTCTTTTTTATCTACATGTATGCAAAGTTTGTACCACAGCACCTTCAATAATGGCTAACGGGACAATATGGAATACTGGAAAAGATAGCGTTGTTGCCATTAAATCGGGAATGGTTTATCAAAGCTGACACCCTATATAGAAAAGACTGAAAGTAAAACTCAATGTTGATAATTGTATGTACATTGCGAGGAGAAAACAATAGCTGAGATCATACGTATCTACTTGTTACGAATATAACTTTACTTACTACATATTGCATTGAAACCATTTTGTTTCACATTGTCTTCTCAAATGCATGCTGACTAATGAAAATATATCAGAGCATTTCCTAACAATATACTAGCTTGTGTGATACACAATCATATTTTGTATTTTTTAAAAGTTAAAGCACATTTGTGAAACTATACTGCTTTCATTTTTGCCAAATTCAATAATTTATTTTTGCAAATAAAGCAATGTTTTCGTTTATTGAAATATATTTTAAAATTTTATATTTTGCGACGATGAAGTCAGTGTATTATAAATAAAACAAGATGTGTAAAAATTTATTCTTATTACCATGATCGCCAAATAGTGACCCAGTGGAGGTAGCAAGGAAACAGTTGGTGCGGTGCGATCGCTCCTCCCGCCTTGAAGAGAAGACAAGCAAAGAAATGTAAAAAAAAATAAGAAAATTTTGAAACGTTTCTCAAAAATTGGCAATAAAACAACGAATTTGAAACAAAAAAGGATTTCGCCGTAGCTCCGTGAAAACAAAGATTTCCGGTATAGGTTTCATGGGTCTCCGACCCCCCCCTTTCCCAACAACGGCGGCTTAGACTATAATTTTAAATGGACAAATAGATCAGCTCTACACCTAACAAACATATCTGACAATACTGGTACAGGGTAATCAGATAGACTATTGTCCTGGTGATCTCCAGATAACCTTCGTTTTATTTAAAACAAAATCTACAATATTATGTAGGCAAATTTGACTTATACACCCCTGCAATAAAATTTTATCGCTACGTCTCTGGTTATTGGTTTACACACAACTGTTTTTCTTTAACACTGATTCAATTGCAGTCACCATTATCAGATCAAATTATGTAGCAATAGAAAAAATAGAGTTTTTACTTTGTAATGTTAATTAACTTATTTTGGTGTTTGTTTGAGAGAAAGAAAAATACTCTGTGGTATTACATGAAAATCTCTCTTCACTTCTACTGTTTATAATTTTATATTGCTGCTCCTTTATTTACTGCGATGATACAGGAACCTACAGCAGTAGCATCGTTTGGCCAAGATCGCTGTCATGCAAATGCTTCATCATATATCAGGGTCGTTATCCTGCTTAAAGCAATTATGCAATATAATGACCCTGATATACGATGAAGCATTAGCATGAACCAACAGATAAAATCGCTTAACGGCATCGTCGCCGAAGTTTTGTATTCCAACTCAAATATTTATTGTATTATTACTGTTTATAATGACAAAAGGTAGGTTGGTTCTGTTGCTATCCTGCGTGTCAGTAGCGTTGCTTTTATGTCTGCTCTTTCATCATGTATTCTATTGCTTCAATGTTTATCGAAAACATACTGCCATTGTAATCAACTCATTACAATAAACATGCTTACAATGGTGATCCCACGGAAAGCAATTTCTGGCTTGATGTATCTGGCGCTGATATGACATTGAATGTTATCTGAGAATGAACTGAAATCGCTACTTTGTCATTGCCACAATCACCTTCTGGATGTAATCGGTAACAAAGTACTGACGACGCAACATTATAATCATGTTAAAATTATATATTTATAACCAAGTTGCGTGAAGTACATTTCAGAAAACCATTCTTCTTAAATTAATAATCAGACACTCACTAATAATATCGGTTCACTTGAATTATCAACATAACTATATAGATGCACATTCAATGCTTTTTACTTGAATGTTTTTTACGGTTTTAATAAATAAATTCATTTGAAGAATAATAACATGAAAGGGAAGTTTATGCTGTCTCGATTCTGGAAAAGAAAGTTAAATCAGCTAACATATTGTTGGTAACAATACTACACATAATTTCATAATGTCTTTTTCTGTAAATGTAAATCTCCGTAAATCTTGCTATTCTTCAAGTGATCCCATAAAAATATTCTGCATGATAAACGCCGTATCGAGGTATCGTGATACAGAAAAAAATCTTTATATTGGTTATTTTCCACTCATCCGCTCTTGTGTAATAGATACTGCTAATGTAAAAGGGTTTGATTTGAAGCAATTAACTCGTCATACAATAATAATCTATATCCCAGATACAGTTTGAGAGTAATGGTGAGAGAGTTTTGAACGCAACTATACCAATGTGTGAATGTCTCTTCCGATCTGTTAGCTGTCATTTAACATCATACAACACAAAGTGACAACCCATGTAGTACTGGCTTTTTGAAAGAGAGAACATACTGTACTGTACGATTCTCATATTTTAAAATAGTTTTGAAAGTAGATTTTAAAATAATGACCTAACCGTATTTTAATCTTGATAGATACTTATTGTAGAGAGATTACGTTTATAGTTATTTTTTTCTTCCGGTTATATCTTACGGCCACATAATAGATAAGAACGCCTATATAACAGATGCCAGGCTTGCACCCGAAGTCAATTTATCACCAGAACTGCCCTGCTACCATAATTTTTCCAAAATGCTCCGACGTTTTACATTCACAGGATCTAAAGGTCCATTCACAAAACAGCTTGTAATGCTTGTTGAGTACTTTCATATCTATTCAAATTCTCTCTTAGTTAGTTATTTTAATAAAGTTTTAAAATTCATCGCAAGCAGGAAATTTCACTCGCTCGGAGCTTTTATTGGAAAAAGCTGTTTTATGATTGCACCTTAAGAGTGCTTTACTTCTACTCAGGCACTCGTACGGGATTGGCGTGAAACCAGTGATCACGTTTGTCCCTAGAAATGTTCAAGTAGTTGACTAGTTGTGGGCAACGAGGTCTGCCAAATGAACAAAGATTTTACTGTTCCAACAGCTCGCCAATTAAAAACCACAGAGCTCGATATAATAATTTTTGACCACAACAGGAAATAAATATGACACGTTGTCACTCCAGCCCCCTCGCTGACGATACGATTGCTCACCATCTCATTGGATGAGAGCGTCACTGTGCATTGACTCGGGTGCATTGACTTTTGAGCCCGACGCCTCTGGGTGATACTGACAGCACATGTATGAAACACACTACATACGTATTAGTTATAATAATAAACTAATTTTAATACCGTTTCAATTATATTGAGTCAAGAAATAATAATTATACTTATAGTACTATGCAATTAATTGCTTATTTTTCCCTTAAATACGTATTTTCCAAGTTGGCTTTCAGATTTTAAGGGCGGTGTACACCCTTCCTAGGGGAGGGCCAATTTCATTTATCGCACGTATTGACTAAACTGAACGAATGCTTCACTTTTTTGGGAACCTTAATAGATTTTTTTTTAGTTAAGTATTACTGAAAATAAATTAACATATATGCTTCAAAATTGAGTCAAGGAAAGCAATTACAATTATAATTTCCTTGACACCGATCTTTTAGTAAAAAAAAATCCCGGTATAGACCAGAACTTTTTTGTTCACCAAAAAGTAAAACAAATTATATTTTTTTAAATGTTAAGAATGATGTTGCTCCGAATAAGCAATTTTCCACTCATTATTTCTTTATGTCCAAAAGAATAATATATTTATTATAGATTATTTAAAAAAAAAACTCTTCAGTCACGTCACTGTTTATCATCTGAATGCTCGTTTTCGGTAAAGTCACGTTGTCTTGCTGCAATTTCTATAGTCTCTAAAAGAAATATAGTCTCTAAAGGAATTGCACATTATGCCATGGTTACCGAAAATAACTCAAGATATCCTGTTGAAGTCGAAATTGAAAACTGCATTATATCTTGAATGTGTTATTTCACAAAGAATATTATAGAAATATACTTAAAAAATGTTTCATCCGTGGGCATATCAAAAGAACTCGCTGTGAAATTGAAAAGGTCGTTCCATCATAATGAGAAACGAAAAGTCTTTTCTCACTCTCAGTAATTCAAAGAATGCTGACTGCTTTATTCTTTTCTCAGCTGTCACATCACACAACAAACGAAGGATAATTCATTTCTTCAGCTTAATTTAATTTCATTCTTTAGAGAACACATCAAAACGAGCAAACCTCAGCGAAGAGTTTAGACTTTCTCAAAAGTGGGTAAGTATACAAAATGTCATAAATATTATGTCACTTAAAAGAAATGTCATAAAGTAGAATTTCGTTTCACAGATAATTAAAAGAAGTTGGAAGACTTCTTCTGTAGTATACGAATATACAGTACTGGAATTAATTAAACTTATAGTCTTTGTTATGCAACATTGGATTTACATAAGAAATTATATTCAATAATTCATTGTTTTATTCAAATTTGTCAAATAAATAATCGGCAAATCTCTAGTTTCAGCTATAAATACTGATTTCATTGAAAAATATATTTTATAATTCCATATACGCAGTGCTCCATATACACAAAGTTGTTAAAAGCAGAATTAAAAGTTACCTATATTTTCAGGCTATTGGGCAGTATTATTGTTTTCAGCACGTTCAAAAGTATCCAAAAGAACATGAAAATTGCATGGGTTATTTACGATTCAGGATATTTGAGGACATAAATTAATGTTATGACTGGTTCTTGTATTTCTTTCCCCAATTAACCGTTGTTTTACCTTTCATTTAACTTATGAAGAAAACCGCACGAAGGAGCGAAATTTGTTGAGATTTTGAACATTGAAATTTAAGAGAGCGATATAGATATCGATCGAAGTAAAACTCGAATTAAAAAAACTTGAATACTTCCTTTACAAACGTACAGCTAAATAGATGCGCAGTAGTGATACGGACGCAACGGATTTTCAAGGGCAATAATCCCAATTTAGAAATTCTTGTAACCAAGCAAACATCACATGTGAAGATGTGATTGGCTAATTTTGCCTATTATTTTGCTCAGTTGTAATTAACAGTATTTCATTGCACAGTGGTCAGAGTTGTACACGAAACTTTGCTTGCAGAACATGACGATACAATGAATGCTGTTACCTGTCAGTAGCGTAACTTCAAATTATGAGCCCGGAGGCAACAAGTCAATGCTGATGAGACCCCTTCACGGCTTGCTATTTCAGGAAACGTAAACTTCTGAATTCGAAAATTTCATTGTTTTGTTATAATTTACATTCAGCTATATCATTTTCACCGCGTGTAACTTAAAGCAATAATTTAAGCTTTAAGGTAATATAATTATGGGTTGTACACTAAGATAATTTTGTCGTATTATTCAGGTATCGTCAATTATCGTCTCTCATTTAAATGATACCAAAATCAGATATCCTATTTCATTCTGGATGTCAAACATAGAGCATAATGTTCGAAGCAATTTTCGTATATTTTCTTCACACTGCATATTTTGTATTTCTTAAAGATTTAACTATACATCTCAAAATTTCGATATTATTTGGAGACCGGCCGTGATTGTCTATAATTATGTAATGTTTATGTTTTTCACACTACTAACTGTTTAAGCTCTATACATATGACGAATTAATATGAGTAATAGTGCATTGAGGTCAAGGTGTGACAAATATTTTCACAGTTTCCTGCTAGATTTTCTTGCTACAAATTCGGTCACACGATCCGAATGTACTTTGTATTAATTTTAAACTTCTCTCTCGGTGTTTGGTATCATGGAAATATCTACATACTATCATCATAATATAAAATTCTTATGATCAATAATGAGTTGCACGACTTAGTTACGTACTTAATGTATGATACACTGAGAATGACTACACTTAAGCAAAACCATTTTCACGAAATTAAATATAATTAATATAATGTATTTAATGTCAGTTGTTTATACATAATTGGTCAGCCCTTCAGATCTCTGAGGGCCCGCATGAAAGATGTTAACATTTTCTGCAACTTTTCATTGACGTTTCAATTCTTTTTTTAACGCAACATGTACATTAATTAATAACTCACGAAAATATTTTACTTCATAAAATATATACTGAATATATTTTATAGTACCGCCCGGTGGCTCCTATCTAGCGTCTGCCTCCTCTGCCTACTATGTACTATGTAGCCTACATGTGTCGATGTTACTGCAAGCTGTCAGCATGTAACATGTCACACATGCATGGGTTGACAACAGTAATAATTTTGCTCTCCGGCTTCTTTGTTCAATTGAGACTAACAAAATTGGGCAAATAAATATTTCTAAGTATATCATATAAAATCAATTACGATATTTTTTTTCCAAGCCTTTCACCCCTTTAGTTTATTTCTTTTATTCCCATAAGAATTGGTAGGTTTTAATCTACAAAAATGTTTTTCCTTCAAACGCAACCTTCCATAAAAATCCTATCATACATATAGGCTTTTACTGCTGTTCTGCTGATATGAATTTTGTGGAAGGAATGGTAATTTACTTTTTATTTCCTTATATTGTTGATCGTTGAAAGCTGTGAATATGTTTGGTATTATTCAGAAGGTTCTCTATAGTATATACGATGAAATTTGAAATGTGAATACTTCAACCTTTCACCTTTACACTTGGCTATTTTTTACCCGCCTTTTTCATTTTTACGATAGATAAAATGAAACCGATCAATGCAATACCAGATACTTATATAATAACAGGGGTCACTCCTGATAATAATTATTAAGTTCGCAAGATCATATAAGATCAGTGTTAGTATAGAAAAAAACGACTCCCAAGTAAAAGGCTTCTTTTTTATATAAAAAAATATTGTATTTCCAAACTTCGGAACAAAAGTAGGCTATTACTTTTTAGCAGTGCCGTAGCGTGA
>JAQFYR010000551.1:0-12345 GCA_034694985.1 Campodea silvestrii
GGGGGCCCCCAAGCTGGGGAATAAAAAGTAAAATTATATAAAATGCTAACAACTTTGCACAATTTCTCTTGAAATTGTGTGAAAATAAGATTTTTAGGGATGAAAATATAAAACATTTCGCTCGGGCTTCAATTTATGCATGAAGGCCGTATATAGCGGAGGGTTCATACCATCCCCTAAATGAGAAAAAAATAAGAAGGAAGAGGGAAAAGAAAGAAAAATCAGAAATTTCTTGAAGATTGCATTAAAATCGTACATTTTTGCATTAAAAACGTAAAAAATTTCGCAATCGCTGCTTTCGGGGTTCATTTTCTTCCCACTTGTGCTATATTTTGAGCAAACTCTCTCCCGAAATAAATTCCTATTTACGGCCTTGTTACGTATTACAGTTCAATATATACGTAAATTAAAAAGCACTACTGGCCCTCACCCTACTTATAATATTGCCGAATTCGCAGCAAAAACGTTTAAAAATACACTATTAATAAAAATTTAGGGGCCCATTGTGGAACGTAGCCCCGGGCCCCTAAATCTCTTAAGACGCCCCTATCTTTATGGCACAAAAAAGAATCGTTAAAACCATTACTGGCTCTTTATTATGTGAACACAGCGAACCTCTTTTTCAACTTACTGGTATTTATTTATTTATTTCACAAACACTATCAACGGGTTTCCCCAATTACAGATGTGTGAATAGTGTACTAGTCTAGGAGCTAGCTCATGTCACGTGTGAATTTTACGTACCCTCAGTTTGACTGCAGGGCCTTATTACTTACCTATAGGAGTGTTTAAAATTTGGTCACATGATCCAAATCATGGTCGTTTGGCCGCCATATTGGAAAACATGTCCGCCATATTGGATATTTTGTTTACTCATATCTCAGGAACCGCTCAGCCGAATTCAATAATTTTCATGTCATTTTACTCCTTTTCCAAAGATAAAGAGTGTTGACTCTTACCACAATTTCGATAATTTGTTAGTTTTTGAATTAAATGCGTATTTAAGAAAATGCCGAAAAGTGGTGCGTTCAGAGAATAACCGCATTAAAATTCAGGGTAAAGTGCAACAATACTATTCTCAAGAGTTATAAATGTCTATTTGGCACTAAATCTTGAGAAAATAAATGCGGATGATGAGTAAGACTAATGCATGTTTGATAAAAGAAAATAATGTGAGTCTATTCTAACAATAATTTCAGCTGGATTAGGCTATATGGGTCATGTAGTTGCAATGGTTCGAATCACTTTCTTAGCATTTACAAAATCACCAAATTAAATATTCAATTTTCTAAACTAAGGTCATGTTTAATGGGGTGGGTCTAACAATTACCCCCCCCTCCAAATATGGAAAAAACAGAAAGAAAAATTAGAATTATTAAAAAAAATCCATAAAAAACTGCATATTTTGAGTTAAAAATGTTAGAAACATTTAACTATCAGATTAGCCAAGCAATATTCCCCATCCTACCTCAGCAGTTTTCATGAGAATACCCCTCCGAAAAAGTTCCCTATACGGAGTTGTTATAAATGGACACAGTTTTTTTCTGTGATGCATTTATTATGTCCAGTAGCAGCGTTTCAGAAAATCTTCAGGTTCACCTGTATTCTTTGTGAATGTGACAATAAAATTCCATCTATTTCCATATAACCGCATAGTTTCTTTAATGAACAGACTTTTATACAAACGTCTCTAAAGCATGAAACCGTTTGTAACTTTGTGAGTATATAGGTGTATTTATAGCCTGTGTAAATCTTGATGCTGAAGTCAAATCGGGAAGTTCTGTACTTTTCTTTGATATTGTTGGAATTGTAGATTATGCTTTGAATACACAAGCTTGAGTAAAGTGCAGACATCAGAAATGTATCTGCTATAAATATACAAAAAATCCAACGACAAGTCGTCATTGCCTTTAGAGCTCCCGCCTTTGAACTGGCTTCTAACGGATAGAATCGTTAAAACGATCTTCTGAAGTGTAACATTAACTAAAGTGTAACATGGAATGCACCGGGACATTTGACCAAGTGTAACGAGGCAAAGGAACCGAGATTTCCTAAAAATGTAAACCAATTTTTTACACTGGACGTATAGTGAACTATTGCAAATAATAGTATCAGCAGGAGAAACGTGCTAAAATTCTGTCTCCTGCTTATTCACTGTCAAAACTATTTCAAACACATACTTCATCTTCCTTGATCTTTCCATTATTTACAGTCAAACAGTTTGGCTGCTTTTCCCCCTGTAGCCTACTCCATAAACATCTACAATAACAAATGAGCTGTTGGAAGAAATATATATCACTAATATCCTGCTAATATCCATTTAGGTAATACTACAAAATATAAAGGATTTTGAGTTCTGAACTAAAATACAGGTCGCCGTTTCTCACACGGAATGGGATTTTGGAAAATTTGGGAAGAATGCAAGTTATTGTTTATCAACTCAGATTCATCAACTTTAAGGAGCAACAAGACAATTGATACAGAAAACAAATAAATACTGTACTTGATGTTTACGTTCAAAATAAAGACTGCCCTTGTAGCGAACAGAAAATTGTGCAATTGAAAACGAAATTCAAGAAATACTGAATAGCAAACGTTAGCAACCCATTTTCCGTAAGTGCTGGCTGTTTTCTGAACCTCAGAAAATAAATAATTAATGGAGTCTTCCATTGTTTACAGGATATTATATGATTCATTTCTGTTTTAAAACAACTACGCTAGTCCTAGGGGAGTGATGAAGATCTGTGCTGTGGGTTTGATCATAAAGAAACGTAAATGGCAGATTCCTAGCTAATATTTCTCATACGAAATTAAGTACAAAGTGAGCAGACTTGCTTCCTCACATGCTGATAGTGATAATTTTGCAAAAGTTCACTACTGTGGCAAATGTAAAAAATTGGTTCCTAGGAACTCTGAATTGCACTTACACCTTAGATTGGGTGAAATGTTGTTCATTCTGTTACACCTAAGTTAATGAAACAGAGTTATGTACACCATTTATCAATTATATCCGTTAATCATTCTCTAACGCGTTCAAAGGTGGGAGCTCTGAAGGTAATGCCGACTTTTCATTTGCGGATTTTTTTGTATCTTCATAGCAGATACATTTTTGATGTCTGCACTTTACTCAAGCTTATGTATTCAAAGCATAATCTACAATTCCACCAATATCAGAAAAAAGTAGAGAACTTCCCGATTTGACTTCAGCATGATCTACACAAGATATAAATACACCTATATACTGACAAAGTTATAAACGGTTTCATGCTTTAGAGGCGTTTGTATAAAAGTATGTTCATTAAAGAAACTATGCGGTTATATGTAAATAGATGGAATTTTATTGTCACATTCACAGAGAATACAGATGAACCGGGAGATTTTCTGAAACGCTGTACTTGACATAATAAATGCCTCATAGAAAACTGTGCCCATTTATAACAACGCCGTATAGAGAATTTTTTGGGAGGGTATTCTCAAGAAAATTGCTAAAGTAATATGTGGAATCAGTGGAATATTGCTTGGCATATCTGACACTGAAATGTTTCTAACGTTTTTAACTCAAAATATGCAGTTTTTAAGGATTTTTTTTAATAATTCTAATTTTTCTTTCCCTTTTCTCCATATCTGGAGGGGGAGGGGGGTAATTGTTACACCCACCCCATAAAACATGACCTTGGTTTAGAAAATTGAATATTAAATTTGGTGGTTTTTGTAAATGCTAAGAAGCTGATTCGAAGTTTCGAACCATTGCAACTATATGACATATATAATCCAGCTGAAATTATTGTTGGAATAGACTCACATCATTTTCTTTTATCAATCATGTATTAGTCTTACAGATCATCTGTATTTATTTTCTCAACATTTAGTGCCAAATAGACATTTATAACTCTTGAGAGCAGTAATGTAGCACTTTACCCTGAATTTTAATGCGGTTATTCTCTGAACGCGCCACTTTTCGTCATTTTCTTAAATACGCATTTAATTCAAAAACTAACGAATTTATCGAAATTGTGGTAAGAGTCGACACTCTTTATCTTTGGAAAAGGAGTTAAATGACATGAAAATTATTGAAATCGGATGAACGGTTCCTGAGATATGAGTAAACAAAATATCCAATATGGCGGACATATTTTCCAATATGGCGGCCAAACGACCATGATTTGGATCATGTGACCAATTTTTTTAAACACTCCTACAGGTAAGTAATAAGGCCCAGCAATCAAAATGAGGGTACATAAAATTCACACGTGACATGAGCTAGCTCCTTCACTATCATTATCCAGACCTGATCTTCAAGCGACCAGTTGTACTTTGAATTCCTCGGACGTGCAGACGCCGTAATTTTATGTTTTTGCGGCTGGAATTCGAGAAGAAAACACATATCAACATTAGTGAGATGTTCTGACGAAGTATGAGCACCACCTTCTCATTTAACAACTTGATCCTTTATTTTTACAACGATGTATTTTGTACATTGCGCGTCGGAGAACTAAACTGCAAATTATGTTGATGTAATATATCAAGATCTTCTTCCTAAAATTTGTTCAGGAATCTGATATCTCTTACTGAATCCAAATGAGCAAAAGCTGGTTGTGTCAACTCTATTAACTGGACATCAATTTTTATTCTTCCATTTAAGTAGTTATCCTACTGTTCAATCATGTCACAAATAATATGCGTGACCACGCCAGTACTAATGTAGTTCTTAAAGTCTCAGGCTCTTAGCTTTAAGTAACTAGTTCGTTTTCCAAAATACTGGGAGTTTCTACCCAACCTGTCTCTAACGTCATTTTTATCCAACTTAAAATCAGTGAATTACTAATAACGTTGGTATCTTTTTATCCAATGTTGTAGTGAAATTCGCTTGAAGTTTTCCTGAAATTTACTGCAGATGAATAGAATATATCTGTGAGACTGTGACGAAATGACTGGGATTTCAGGTTATCTTATCCTAGAAGGGAAATTCACTAAACATCCGCACCACTTTAAATTCAGTTTTTTGAAGTAACTCACAGGTGTATCCCATGAACGAAGAATTGCTTCGAACAGAGCGTGTACATATTGAATCCATCAAAGTTCAAATTATGAATTTCGCATAGTAGGAAATGTAACGAAATTCAATTTGTTTTATGAAAGTGATATTTTAGGTAACCCGCTTTAAGAACTGCAGACACATGGAGAAAACTGCTTAGTCCATCAGGAGCTCTCACATTTTGCAATCCCTGCACGTCATTTGCAAAATTGGCCCAACTCAAATATGCTCCATGAACTCAACGACATATATCTTAAACAGTGTCGTCGTTAGTTGTTACTGTAGGATGCATTCGGTTTTTCTTTTCTCTATACTTTATGGAAATTGTATTCTTTTCCTTATTTCGGTACCTCTTATATACACCATGTTTTTGCTTTCACCCCATCCAACTTGCTGTTGATTATATTTTGCAGTCTCCGGGTGAAGCCTTCGAGGTGAGCTATGATCGAGGGTGAAAGCGCACAAACCGAGACTTTCGAACTGACTTGGAGATACTTTGTGCAATGGTAGAGGAAATTTGTGCAGTGATAAAATTTCCTTAAAAAAACCCCTGCCAAAACCAGCTGTGGAAACTGACGATTTTAAACTGACAAGGTTCGCGTGCTATGAGCATTGAATTTTTTTGAATTCCTGTGTTTCTCATGGTGAACCTAGGAGGCCCTTCTAACACGGTTCCTAAGGGAACGTTTGGGAAGCCAGTCCGAAGCTCCCGATTAGAGTAAAACACTACCAACAGTAAAACATTGTTGCAATCAATTTTTCGACATGTATAGATAATGATTTAATAAACAGCACTTTATCTTTTAACAGTAGACACAAAGTTCAACACATTCTTATTATCTTAAAAGAATTTTCGTTTTGTAGATGTGGGAGATGGTTAAGTGACCGCAGGCTAATATGCACAACCTGCATAAAAATGCACCTGTGCATGACAGTACTTGAAGACTGTTGAAATGGTATATTTTCCCATATAGCGCAGACAAGTTCATGGTAGCTACATTCCACCAGGGTATATACCAATTACCAACTTAGTAACCTAAATTTGAGATACATAATTATTTTGTTATAATTTTAAGTGGACAAAGGGGGACAATATTCAATTAAATATCGATAATGCTTTCACCCCTTCAATTAATATAACATATATAAGAAAAATTTCGTTATAGCAGCAGTCATGTAAGTTGAAGATCGTGGGTTCGAGTTCCACCCGGGACTCAATTTTTTATGTGTTATATCGTTGTATTAATTAAAGGAGTAAAAGCACTATCGACAATTAATTCATTACTTTTTTATTATTTTAAAAACTGTAATGATTCACCAAAAAAATACCTCAAATTCAATTAGCTATTATAATATCAATATACTACATTGTATTTGAAAATGAAAGTTGGGTAAATGTAATACAGCATCAATAGAAAATTCCATACCTGCGATATTCTATTTTAAAAATTCCTTTATCTTTGTTACAAATAGTCCATTCAAATATTTTCTCAGATGTTTTCAGAATGATCGTTTACCTCTAATGTTCTAAACTATAAAATAGTTGCCTCGTTGTATTTCTCTTAAAACATTGTATTTCTCTTTATTCGGTTATATTGAAAACACATAATTTCTTTCATAGATTTATTTTTATATGGTGAAAAAGTGACAGTGATCGTTTCTGGTTGGGGAGGCCACTATGTCATTTGGGGGGGGGCGGGGGGCTGCCCCTCCCGTAGTTACGGGCCTGCCGTTGTATTTAAAATACGAATTTTATAGCAAACCGAAAATGTCCACAGATAAATAATGCCTGGAAAAGGGTTTTGGTAACATGAGCTGATATGTGATGGCGTATTTGAAGAACTTTAAAGTCCATCAGGCCGAGAAATTTCGAAACAAAATTCAGTTTACATGACAAAAACTGTGTATTTAAGGTTTTTAATTAATAGTTTTACACATTAATTTTACATTCTTATTCTTTTAATTGTTAACATATTTTTAGATCAGGTTTCAGTGATCCATTTAGTGGATTGTAAATTTATATAGTTTATTAAGAAAGGATAAAATTTAATTCACTTTTATGTTGAAATATATAAGAAGCTAATTTACAACACTTTGAATTCCTCAGTTGTATGCCCAATAATTATTTGTATGTCATTATGTAAATATTATCTCTTCAATTTTGTTGAAGAGCGTATAGTTGATGTGTGGTCCTTAGAAGAACAAAATAATTTACATACCGAATGTAACTTTCTTGTGAAAGAGACTTCTTGTCCAGCAGATGTATTCAGTTGATCTGCTAAGTTTACAATATTTGTGTATAATAACTGGGCGTCAAATTGGAAATCAACCTTCCATTCTTGGTATATAATCATTCTGTGGCAGTGTTTGCTCTTTCCACTACTTGAAGGAACGTTCTTCCAAATTACTGATTTTGAATACAATCATCCTCACCAATCACAAATTAACTATGGTTATATCCAGAAGATCAAAGTATGGAAATTATATTTTTTAAATACTTTCCATATGAGATACTGCAAAATTTGTATTTATCATATTGTAATACCAATGTCAGAACTACCGAGAAAGCCGAATAAAAATTTACCGGGGATTTTAGTACAAGTTTAGGTCTCCTTACATGAGATGCAGTCATATAGTCCAAGCAGTGGTATTTTAGATTGAGAATTAAAGTCATCATTATTTAATGCGCACAATGGTTTCAATTTTCTCTTTGATTCAACGTTGTTTCGGAATACAAATTCTTATATGTAATTATTACTTTTTAAACTGGGTAAACCACCCATAACGTAATTATATTATATGTAAATTACATATAGAATGTACCTGTTCACCTTTTTTCCACCATCTCCCATACCATTCTGTTATATTTTTTTGACAAAACTCAATGAGACCTTAAAATGATAAATGATTCACAACGACACCTATTTATATATGTATGTAAAGAAATGCACAATAAAGGAGATTACTTACTAAATACCATTAAGTTAACAATAACAACTTACTGTACGTCTGTACGTGCGAAAAAGTTACTTTGTTTGTAGAAAATTGTTGTTGATTAAAAAAATCATGCAACTGCTGAATTATTTATTTATATATGTAAATTTAACATGAAGTAAAATTAACCACCATTTTAACATGTCTCCAGCCACTGGCCAATCATATTACTAATAATCTTCCGAGCATCTTGAAGTTGAGGGACAGACCACACAGTTGAATTGTACATATCGGAAATATGACTGACACCTGCGAAACAAATAAATGAACAATATTTTGTCAACAATATTATTTACAATATTTACATGTTTTACTGTAATACTACCTTCGATAAATAGTGTCGTAATGTGTGGAGACCTAGTTGCTAAAATTCCTAGTACTGACCATGGATCAAGAGCACCGTTCACAAAAATAATGTTTGAAGAAGTGTAAGGAATTATTTGAGCACCGTACTTTTGTCTGGAAAAGCTGACTGATTTCATTACATTTGAAGGATTGAATCTGAAATGATTTTAAAGGTACATCTTTAAAAAAATATTACAAAAACAACCAGTATTATTTACCTTGGTCCGAAAATATCTGTGCACTGTCTTAATGAAAATTTGATCCCGAATTCCTTTCCAAAGACTTGAAAGTTACTATCACTTGTTTGAAAGTAACCGAATTCGTTACAACATTGGTAAATCCATAAACGAACTATAAATATAGCGAAATAAGTCAGTAATTTTCTGTAATTTACTTAGTCACTAATGTGGATTTAACCACTTGATGGTTACTTTTGGTAGTGATCCAAAGTGGAATAATATCCGTAATGTCAATAATTAATGTAACATTGTAACATGAACAAAAAATCTCAGCAGTAAAGTAAGAACCACGTGAATGAAGTCAAAATTAGAATTTTCTTGCTTTTAATTTATTATTGTTGCCGTTATAAACAAAAAGCAACTGGCACTTTATCTCCTTGACTTGAATTTTCAATGTTTAGTTGTCATTATAGCTTTAAAAAAATTAAGCTAAATTTTATCTACATTCTTGTGATTTGGAGAATTGTATTTAAACTTCTCATACTGTACTAGAATATTATAAAATTTTTAAATAATAATAATAATAAAATGTGAAGTTGTGATAACGACAGTCTATTAAAATAACCTAATAATAGCCTAATAATATTAATCTAATACAGGATGTATCGCCTTACGGTAGGCCTGCTGTTTTTTTATTCGTAACTGTAAGAACCTACCTGATGACATTTCCGTGAAAGTAACATTTGATAAATCATTGATGTATTCGTCATATCCTACACTCAAGCATTTTGTACCACCTCTGTCCAGTATAAGCCTATGAATGGTTAAATATCTATCCAATGGTGAACCAAGTCTGATATCCTATAGAATGTTCATAACAAATTATTTATTTTATTTTCTCACACTTTTATTTGTCATAATATACAGTACCAGCATAATACGGCAAGCATCTTTGGCTGTAATCCCAAAACTAGACATTCCGTTATGCTGAACAATTCCTCCAAATGTTCTAGCTATATAATCCATTAATAATGACACGTCTTCAGCTTCTATCAAATCGCTGCATAATCTGAAAATAATAACCCAAATCGAGTGCTTCATTTGAATATTTTGTATGGATGGACGAGCATTATTACCTCAACATATTTGTAATGGTTTTTACTTTTTGGAGGAGAATCAAACGTTCTAATTGCTTAATAGCCTTAGCTACTTCTGTGCTGCAACCTTGGTAAGTATAATCTAGAGACGTTGTGACGATTTCGTAAAATTCTGAATAAATAAACAAAAAATGATACATTAACAAAGGAAAATCAACTCAATTTGAAGAATCGCAGCAAGACTTAAGATTACATCTGTTGTACTAAAATTATAGATTGATTTTTTATAATAAGTAAGTTGTCAAGGCATTCAGTTGAATATTTTAATAAGCCTCTCTAGAATAATAATAACAGCAACAGTAAAGAATTCTCTAAGCAACTCGATTTAAAATACTAATGGCCGATTGCTCCAACAAGAAAGAATCTCGATTTAAGCTTGACTTTGCTAAGCCGTAGTTAAGTTTTAACTTTTTGTAGCGTGATGAAATAAATAAAATTTACCGGTGTGTTGTGACACCCGTGTTTAAATAAATAATGGTAAGGGATAGACTAATAGTATATTTATGTCATGCTGCAATATAATTTATAAATAACGGAACTGTATGTATGCTATATAGCTTAGAATAAATTATGTACATTGCAGTGGCAGTAATAGAACCTGGACTACAGGTCGCGACGTTTAGATACCGATCATATCTAGTAATCCAATATTTTCAAGGCAAAAAATAAATAGAAAATGCTTCGACGTTGTTTGAAATTTATATTTTTGGAGCTTAAAACAAGCTTACGTCGCCGATTTCCTGGGTTTAACTAAAACTCAACTTATATGATCGGTTAAAGTCACGTCTAGACTGAAAGTCGTTAGTGCAACCAAATTTTGTCATTTTAGACTTGAACTTGATATAAGCTAGGTCTAAGATTTTCGTTGGTGCAACCTGGCATGAGCTGTAATAATTTTATTTTATTAAGACACTTGTGAGAAAGTAACATATAATATGTCAAATAATTTATTGATATTGTAATATCATTTCACGGATTACGAGTGTATGAAATACTATCTGCAATCCGCAAAATGGTATGTGTAATATGCACTTGTATATACCTACACAACGCCTATTATCTACAAATAACAGACATATCGCTTTCTATCTTTACACCAAATTAAAGATTTATTCATAAAAGTAAATAAGCGATAGTCTAGAAACACAGAGTATAAAGTCTGTTTCTGGACTATCACTTATTCGCTTTTAAATTATACATAGCAGTATGGATTAGCTTTGTTTCATGTGAAATTGTGGTGCCGTGGTGAACTTAGAGGTTCGGTCAACGAGGTGCCCTGATACCCTGCCTCTCAGACAGAGGATGGGGGTCAGGGTAGTTTCTTTAATATTTCTTTATTTATATATAATACAAACATTTGTAATTTCACATATCCGGTGGGAGTGAGAGTACCAGAAGTTAAAATGTAATAATAATAATGAAAATGAAATACGCGTATGCAGGTTTGTAAGATTAGTCTTGGGTACTCACAAAATAAATAAAAGTAAATGTACAGAGGTAAGCCAAGACAGATGGACGTGTTTATGTTATCAGTGGAGACAGTAGAAATACGACTGAAAAACTATTTTCAAATCAAATGTAAATTTAGGCGCACCTATACATGGAAGCAGACAAACCGACGAAGAAAGAAAGTTCATTTGTATGAAAACCCGAATGAACTGATAACGAATTTTTATAGTTTTTTAATACAGTGTCTAGGAGATGTATCATTTCTCAAATTACGTCGTTGGTATACGGCGAAATAATCAATAATGTATATTTGGAAGTAGTATAGTGGCGACAAATAAATCACTAATATAAAAATAATGTTTTGAATAAAACATGGACCATATTTTACTTCGAGATTGTCATAACTATGTAAGTCGTCATCTTAATTCTTACATCGTCGGAATTCTAAACAGATCGACGCTGTGTTTTAAAGAAATCATTTTTCTAATACTATGTTCCCCTAATTTAGAAACGATTGATATTACATCATAAATAAATGGTACTTTTTTAGGTCTCGCCAAAATTCCAAAATGACCGCCGCCTAACTAAATAAATCCTATTTCCTGATTATGGTTTTACCGTCGGAATTCCAAAGCAAACAGCATGCACAAAAACCTCAACACTACTGCGTTATAATAAAGCACCTCCAACAGTGTTGTTCAGTGTGAAGTTAGCGTAAATTACAGTAATGTAAGTATCGGTTATTTTTAAAACAATGATTTTCCGTTAGGAGTATTTACCGGGAAAGTTCGTTTTCATTGCAACTGGAGCTGACGATGCAACAGTTCCGCAAACAATGGCAGGGAACTTCAACCTCATCCAAGCTGCCAGATTTCCAGCGTACGATCCACCGAAAATAATCCACTTCCTGTCCTGTAGTCCCAACTCCCAATTTTTCACTGAAATAAAATGAGCAAAGTCCTCCAGAGCTTGATCAGAGGATAGAAGTTGCAAGTTACTCATGGAAAGGTCCCTAAACAATAAGAAATAAAAATGAAATAAATGTATTTTCTTTCACAATCAGTCATAACATCTGTTGTTTAATATATCAGGAGAAATCATATGCTTTATTTTTTTCTAATGCGATTTTACTTTAGTATTAATTTTTCTCCATAATATTTATTTCATTCTATCAGAAACCAGCCTA
>JAQFYR010000552.1:0-12336 GCA_034694985.1 Campodea silvestrii
TTCTGTTACTCTTTCACTTCTAAAATAATAATTATGTTACTAATGCATTATATATATTCCGAACTCACAGTTATAATATGGTTTGTAGTTAGAAAGGACCCTGCGTGGTCCTATACACGCCATTTCTTTTTGAGGAATAAAGTCATTATTATTATTATTATTATTAAAAGGAACCTGTTTTCACAGTTGAAAGTTAACTACAAATACACTGGACGTAGTTTTAAAAATCCATCGCTAGCATGAAATTTCACTCGCTCGTAGCTTTTAATGGAACAAGCTGTTTTGGAATTCCGCCTTTAGTCTTGTGATTCGGCAGTGTAGACGCAACTTCAGTGAGCGAATTAAATGAATTAGTGTTCTATAAAGCATCGCGTGTGACGACATAACAATTCAACCCTGCTGATTGTAGATATTCTGTGTAAAAAAATATTGATGAAGTCTATATGGACAGTGAATGGACTGACACTGTGATCGCAAACTAACTTTTCCAAAATTGGGTAATTTATCATTGGTACCGCATGCCATTGTACACCCTCCAAAAGAGCTTGTTGGATTTTATGATCTAAAGGAACTGATATTGTTGTAAATTGTGATAAGAACTGTGAACCAGAATTTTCGTGGGTATAATAGTAAATTAATTCGAGTGATTTATTTTTATATCATATTAATATAAGTAAATTTGGTATGTATTTTTGCACAGTCACTTGTAAATTTGCAGCAACAACTTCGGACTTCGTCAAAGTTAGCACCTACGATCCAATTTGAAAAATACTCCTGAAGAAGCTCAACTAACGTCAAAATTAAAAGTGTATGTGTTTATGTAAATGTACAACGAGATTCAAAAAGAAACAGCAGTGATCTTGGCAAAATGTATCTCAGGGACATCCAGTGATGTTCCAGGACCTTGGTATGGGTGCCGCACAAGGCCGTGTGACCAAAGGCACTTGACTTAAGACGGACGTTGCAATTAAACGTATTAGTGGGATAAAAACAGAATATGCTAAAAACTCAATTAGTCATGAAATAGTATCCATAGTCGAACTCCGCATCCAAATATAGTGCAAGTAATGGATGTGGCAAAGGATCAGCGTGGACGGTGCAAATCTCCAGGATATCAAATTCGAAGGTCAGAAAATTGAATATAACTTAAATCTTATTCAAAAAACCGTTATCGCCAAGCAGTAAATTACTTGCATAATCAGATGCCACCAATCATACATGAAGACATAAAACCAGGGAATATCTTGGTTACTAAAGACAGCAAAACTTTTGTTGTGAGTGAATTGGAAAGAAAATTAATCAGCAGAGTAATTTTATCCGTGCGAGATGCAGCATATACACTGTTTTCTTTATTTTAGTCTTTTATGTTGCCGTGCATTACTGATTTTAAACTGGAGAATTTTTATAGCCTTGTTGAAATCGTTGTTCCAATTCAAAAATGTTGGTACAGAAAATACGAACCTTCCCTTCTCAATATTGTGACCCGACGTGAATCACTCAGATATGATGGCATAACACGATCTTGGGAGAAAATCAAAGCACTCCCAGAACATGGCTTATATATATCATACCCAGAGACGGCGGTGTTTGTAGAACCTATAATAAAACCACAGCCTTCAGAAACTTCATTAATAATTTGGCAAAGTGTGGAAAATTATCTCTTTTATTGTAAAAGTATACCGTAAATTTTCAAAAATTTCCATGGTTTTGCAGCAATACAACTTCATTTTTGCATTATTTTGTGAACATTCCGGTGTTATATAATTTTTTTGTTTATTCCAAAGTGTTTTTTGAAGTAATAAAACATCTACTCAATAACCCGATCTGTTTATACCAATGTAGACAATTAAAATCACAAATTGTTGCAAAATAACATGCATATTGACTTTCATTCGTAAACCCCAAAGGAAATATTCAATGTGTGACTGGATGACAAATGTCCATAAATGCATTGAAATAATTATGAAATAATTTGTCCTGACAAACCGAGCCTTCAAAATTTTTGTTGACCAGTTCTTTGAATCAGGATTGCTTAGAAAATCCGTTTTCAAGCATAATACAATGTGGTGGTTTAGAGACAACGCTGATACCCAACAGTTTAATGAGGGGCATACGGTTTGGTGTTGTCAGAAGGGATTTCAAGGAAACTTGAATATTATATTGAGGGATGATTGAAAAACCTGATAAAAATATTAAAAAAATATATGCACTTTGTAAACCCAGTAATTTGCATAATTAGTCGCGGAAAGGGGTAATTTAGTTCAGATCGTTTGCAAAATCGGAGTGAAAAAGGAAAATTGATTTCATATTTTTATAATGATATTATCTACTTCCTTAGCTATATACCAAACTGCTTACACAACAATAAATAGTGTTAAGCTAGCCGCACACTACGTCGGATCGGAATTTTCTAACATGGCGTTAAATGAAAAAATTCCGGTTCGATACGACGTGATGTGCGGTCTTTCACCTATATGAATACATGCGATATTTTTCGTTCGTTTCCGTTCTGATCCGTTGGGTGAGAAGCTTTAATGAGCATTTTGAAGAACATTTCGATTCGTCACCAGATTCACCTGCATAAGTAAGTACCGGTAATGAAACTTTCAGTGAATCTCCAACACGACATCAGAAGATACCGAAGCGACAGAATTGCCTGTAAATGTTCTCTTGTCTGCATCGCAAGAAAATGATGTATTTCATGTACCTGGGTGTATTGCGAGTAACATGAAGGGACAATTATGCCAAAGATGCTACTCAAATTCAGTAAGGGACAATAAATTAAGTTTAAGACGTTCTGAACATTTCACTCAATTAAGCATATCGCCTTGACACTGAATTTGGTAATGACTTTGGCAGCCTCCATGCTCTTGAATACTGGTTGAATGCTGTCATAAGAAAATGTGATAATTATTTTGGATTATTAATGGACAAGTATTTCTATAAAAGTAAAATGTCAATCTCTCTTATACAATAATTTCTGAAAATAACATTTTTACCCAAACAAATAAATGGAAATTGTAAGTGTGACCTCTTACAGAATGTCAATTTCGATAAGAATAAATTAAATCGATAAGAATTATTATTATTGCCTGCTATTAAAATAGTTAACTTCGTCTATTTCTTATACTTAAAGTAATTTTGAATGTGGTATTAAAAACAATTTTAAACCCAATTCCATTATGGTTATTATCATGTTAGAATAACTTTACATGTACAACAAAGTTATTTTCATAACAAGTAGAATTAGATGGTAACAATCTTTACCACCATAATACATTTCATGTACGCCTTATGTGCAGTTCTACTGATTTCAGCATTTCCTTTAACATTCATCATTCATTCCTCAGTCAGAACAATCTCAACTAAAGAATATACATCGAGTATGTTTGTTTTATCCCCATGATTTGAAAACATGGGATTAATGCAATTTTCGACACTTTGGTAACGGATTTACAGAAGTTAGAGTCAGATATAGCTGTTGCTTTCAAAGTAAGGGATAATGTAATACCAGTGCATGGCATACTAACAACATTTTGCGCAGATACATTGGCTGCGCACGAACTATGTGCATTGTTGAGTCTTTCAGCTAATAAGTTCTGCAGGTTTGGTTTAACTTCAAAACAGGAGCACAATCAAAATTCTATTCCTCGAGTTTTGTAATAAGATCACCAGAACTTCACGTAGTTCAAGTTCATGACATGTCTACGAAACAAATGAAGGCTTAATTTTTGGAAAGTCCAAATGTGACGTTATTGGTTTCATCAAGATTTCTAATAGTTTTCTGTGATCTAATGATGTTTTTTTCGCATTGTTTACTACAAAAACTATATATCTGTGTAGTGGTGTAGAAAATGAAGGCAACACGTCGATGGCGTGGCATCTTGACGATTTTGCAGATGTAAATATCGCCCAATATATTTACAATATTAACTATGGTAATGAGAGAAATACGTCAACATTGTTGCTGAGAAACCTCAAAGTGCTTGACGCCGATGCTCTGCCATCATGGTGATGTATTTATTTCAGTCAAACAATAAATACCTAGCACTCATCATATTGATGTGACTTGAAGATAACGCGCTCCGATGCGAAACGTTATTATAATGCATGACGCCGATGCTCTGTCATCATGGCGGCGTATTTATTAGTCATATTATAAATACCTTGCATTCATCGTGCTGCTCGAATTATGGAAATTATATTTTATAAACTTTTAAGCCATCATCTGTGAAAAGGACCACCCGTTTTAGGAACATTTTATTGTGTGACGAACTTTATAAAAAGTGATACAAACATTCCTACAAACGCGTGTTAATTTTATTGTGGACATTTATTGAATATTAATGCGATCACATAAAATTATTATTTCTACGTGTTATTTTATATTATGTATAAAAATGTCATTATTATAATTTCGCGTATTGCATGTAATAGTTCAATTATTCGCAAGTCCCATTTGACTGCTTAGAAACTATGATTCTATCCCGTAATTTATGCAACATTGGGAGATGTGGAAATTTTTTTCTGTACTGTAATACGTTCGGGATTCCATACTGTAAAGTTGTGTCTTCTTGCTTGGAATAAAATAAGGATATCCATATAATTGATCATGTTACGAGTACAACCCCATGACGTGGACGCTATGAGGAGATCCGGAGAACGTTTTTAGTGAGCGTAATTATAAGGTGTTTTAATGCAAATAATCAAGGAAATTGACATGTGATATTGAAGCAATTAGGCCTACTTTATTGGAAATTCTAGAATATTATTTGATGTGTGAATATTAAAGGAATCAATTTTATTTCGTTCATACTTATAATATTTTTTTATCGTAGTAGCATTTCGTATGGCTTGCAAGTCGCCATGTGAAATTATATTGGAAATTATTATATTGAAAATCTGGTACCTATTTCAGTCAGGATGCAATTTAATTAATTTATTATCTCGCACTGGGCAATTTATTAAGCGTAAAGGTAGATTGTAAAGGTCGACGCTATTGTACTTCTTAAATAGTTCTTCACAAGCCGCAATTTACTCATTGTACGTTTTGCTGCAGAACAACTGGTTACTGCAGCAAGAGTAACTTGCTCTGCTGTATGACCTAGACTGCGATCTGGGATCAAATTGGAACACTCCACATCTCGTTGCACTCACTGTGATCTCGAAAACTCACACTTAGAACGTTTCTGCCCTCTGAAGTACAAGAGCTACTTTCTCGCTTTTGAAGAGCTGTGTCTCCGCCTTTTAACAGACTGGCGAGGTATCCTGTCTGAATTAGATATTCGTGCCGCGGCAAATCGGAATAGAGTTTCCGAGTCGGTTTTGTTGCATTCTCGTAATGACTCCGTTCCCGTAGTACCGATTGTTCCTTTGGACTCGAATATTCGTGTTTTGGACGACTCAGCTATGGTTTTGGAAGAGGAAGATATAGATGTTTCTTCTCCTTCGGTTTCGTCTGAGGGTGTAGCTCGTCGATTACTTGTTGGTATGCCGTTACCTTCCGATAACCCGTTAGTAGTTATGTTACAAGGAGAAGCATTGTTATTCGAAGAGAAGTGTCGTCGTTTAGTAGAGGAAAATTTACGGTATAAGCGATTCTTTTCTATTCCGAAGCCTCGGAGTACCTCGGTAACTGGTTTGGGTATACCTCGCGTGGTGTACATGCAGTGTGTACCTGCTTCTGTAGTTTAAATCATTCCAAAAACAGATATGTATTTGTGTATAGTTAACAAACACAACCTGAAGTAATTTATTTTATCATAAATTATTTTTATTGCAATTTATTTTGTGTGAATATGCTTGGTATTTTTGAATTTCAAGCGAAAATGGAATTTTTTACTAAAATGCCCCATACTACCCCTAGATGTCAATAACCAAGAAGATTTCCTACATCACTGGAAAGTAGACTTCAAGACCTTTCCAATGGTACCTTTCACTTCTCTGTGAAACCATTGCCACATTGACTTTTATCCCCCTGAAGTTTCAAGGTCACTTCGTTTTTACATATTGCAGTACTCACTTTTAGGTGCAAATAGACAGCTACCTGATGGAGGAAATTAAAATCTGACCACAAATTTGATTTCTACAGGTTCTGAAACATAAGTATACCAATTTTCATGATTGTCAGACACTTCTATCATGAGAAAATGATTTTTTCTTTCAAAATATGCTCTTCCACGTCCGAATTTTTGATGCTCGCGAGTCCAAAATCCAGGAAATTTCAGTATTTTATTTCTCATCAACCAATAGAGATAGAAAGCTCAAATTTTCAGGAAATTAGTTTTTTACCATACACAAGAAGTGTACCAAATTTCATCAAAATCGGAGATGGTGGGTGCCATTTTCACTTTTTTCTGGATGAATTGAAATGGAATGACCCTACGGTTATTCGTAAAAAAAATAAATTATTAATATCTCGCCCAATTTTCAAGATATTTTAATGAAACAAAAGCAACAATTATTGCACAGTCTAACGGATATCCTTTGAGGTGAGGGTAAAGAGAGGATTAAACTTTAAAAGAGTTATGTTAAGCAAGGGATGGCACACGAGTCCTCAGTGTGTGAGTGGAGGTTCAACACAAACTCGCACCTCAGAGGGCAGCTGGGAAACCTTCAGTGGTACACTCTAGTATGTTACGGGATGCACGGGCATATGAAAATACATCAGCTTTCCTACTGTAGGGAGGGGAAAGGGTTAATATGAATTATTCTTACACATACACAGATAAATCATATACTTTAAGTATGCTACATCATTAAAAAAAATTATATATTAGTAACAATTGAAGAGTATCCAGCAAAAAGGGCCTTTGTCCAAAAAGTTGATTTTGAGTAAAATGGGATAAACTGAATTTGACCAAGGCCTTTTATATAGAAAATCATGATTTCGAAGGCAATTTTTGATGTGATTTAGGCTGTTTTGGTGTAAACCTTTAGGCTCATTGGAAAGAGTGGAAAAAATACTATAAAATGGCTATTCTAACTTATTTTTTTGATTTTTTGGACAAAGGCCCTTTTTGCTGCATACTATTCAATTATAAACACCCTTTAAAAAAGGGAACTTTTCTGGCAACTTTATTTACTTTGCTAGGTAACTTAACTTTTACAAGTTAGACCTGGTCTACATTTTTTAGCATTCTGCGGTAATGTAACTTTTACCAAGTCGCTTTTTTAAAAGAAACCTCCCCAGCACTGGGTGTAAGCATTGAATAGGTAACCAAGCTAAAAGTACAATGCTTCTATTTTCCGTGTACGACAGTCTTCAACTTCGTTTCAGGAGCAAAATTGTCCTAGGTGGTGTTAATCACATACACGAACAGCTGTTATGTGCTTGACCAGCGCCATCTGAGTAAGTTTTACTCAAGCTGATCTCGTCCTTCGTTCTCTCTATGCACGTGGAGAAGAAAAGACGTTGTACTTTTTAGAATGGTTACTTATTCAATAGTGTAAGGTAGCATAGCCACCCTAACCTGTAAGATCATATGACATTTACGTAAGTTCATAACAGAATAAAGATGTTCTAACCTGAACAAACCTTTTGTTTTTGATTAGGTAACTGGGTAAGATTAGAGTAGCTGAAATTAGTTCATAAATCCAAAGGGAATAGTTTAGTATCACTCGGTCAAGTAGGATTTTATAATTTTGTAAAACTGGTTGACATAAATACAGAAATGATTAAACAGGTGTGCAAATTGTTTTAAATTTTTGAAAACTTAGGAAGTTTGCCCCCCAGCAGGGCGGTTAGAACAGGTGAAGAATGAGAATTACGTTGTCAGATAAGAATTCGTAGCCTGCATGTGATTAAATTCATTTCTGCATTTATAATCAGTAGTTTTGCAAATAATTCCGAAATCCTAGGTGACAGAGTGATACTAAACGTTTACCAATGCAAAAGTCCCGCCAACTGGGAGAAGTGCAGAAGTCTCATAATCAAAACCGGAGTAAAATATTTATTTTAATGAAAAATGCTTTTTTACATCTAACCTTACCTAACATATAAAAAATCCAGCCTTGTCAACAAGAATCGTCCCTACCAAATAACCAAGTCATCAGTGAAAAATTAATCTGACCCAACATTCTACACAATATTTACTGACTATCCTGCTACGCTGTTTGTGTTTATAAACATCAGTTAGCTTTCACCTTAGGCAATGGGTTCGGAAAAAAAAATTCAGATTAGGTTAGTTTAAACAAAATAAAATGGAACCTAGGCTGTAACTCCAAATTTGATCAAAGTATTTTTAGTGTTGGTGTTATCAATTTTAATTTTTATTCTTAAATCTAGCATTGGTGCAATATTAATTTTTTCTTGATAATTAATGTGTTTTTAATTATAATTACAGTATTATTATTATTTTGTGACACTTCCGAAATTGTAAAGGATACGGTACAGGTATTAAAAAAACGATATTTAGGCCTAGTATAAATGAAAAAAATATTGTTATCTTTTTTAAATCTCTTATATGAAATCGTAAGTCATGCTGATATTTCGCGACACTGAAATTTCCCACAACGAATTTTCGCGGCGCTGTATTTTCGTGGAACCCATTTTAGGGAGTATAGGGACCCCATGTAAATTTTTGGTAAATTACCCATCCTGATGTTAAGATATTTTATGGGAAAGGGTGTTCAAATAATCAGTTTCAAAGACAGTTTTCTTCATACAATAATCACATACCAGTATATTTTTTGAGAGATCTCCATTGGTTGAATTATTTTTTTGTGTCGCAATCTGTTAAAAAGTTATTGCATTTTAAAGTTACTATTGTTAAAAGTTTTTTTTTTTCAATTTGAATCAAGGTTTTCTTGTTTTACACAAGCTGTATTTCAATTGGAAATAAGACACTGCAACTTTGTTGCTGTATTGGCTGAGCATCTAGTTTTCAGGCAATTTTTGTGTGTAGAAAGCATCCTGTGCCTAACTCAGCAGTGTTTTGTGATACAAGATTCGTCATTGGACATTTCTCATGTTTTTCTTTTAGAAAACATAATGAGTTCACATCAAATATAAAATATTTATCCCAAAATGTTGTAGGCTATATTGATTGAGAAGTCCCATTTTCAGAATTACAATACGGTAATGCATAAATCATCTTTTTATGGCATTCCCTCAAAAAAAAAGTTACAGATAGGCGTTTTGGATCATCTGTCATTGTCAAATTATTTATTTCATTCAACATTTAAATTGTGCAAGATTCTGATAAAGAGTCAAAGTCCATTTATAAAATCTGCAGTTCTTAAAAAAAAAAAACTTGTCTATAAATAGTGTTCATGAACAGAAATAGATTTCTTTCTCTCTCTCCTCTTCGTTTCTTTCACATCGGAATAAAATAGTAGAAACTTTCTGCATCAGTGACACAATTATTGTATTAACACCTTCGCGACCAGGCCTTATTTTAAATTAAGTACATCAGAACCAGATTTCACTAATATTAAAAAAAATATATACTGGTATGTGTTTTAAATTACAATCACTTCATGCATGTATCAAAAATTTTAAAAAATCACCAGAAAAACAGAGACTGTTCCAGCACTATTTTAGATTAAACACCTCAGGAACCAGGCTTTTATTAAACAATACAAAATTGTATTCACGGGATGCCAATAAGGTGTCCTGGACTCCTGGGCTATTTTGATGGACTAGAAAAACGCCGATAATGCGTCCTGGTCGCCAAGGTGTTAATAAATTCCTTTTCTGCTCAGAGTGTGAGGATTCTGTATAAGTTTAAATTCCACTGGAGCTTTTGGTATTTTCTGATGGTTTTAACTAAAATAAACACTTTATAAGTATGGAATGTAATCTTTTAAATATTGTTATCATGCTTCATGTAAATGTTTTATTTTATTGTTATCAGTTTTTATTATTTTGTGAAGTACTTTATGATGAGTTTCATAAGTACCAGTGTAATTGTTACGGAATTAGTGAGAAAGGATGCCAGTTTCTTTTGAAATACACCGATGTAATATATTTTAAATAGATGTTAGTATCTTTATTGCTGTATGCAAACATTGCATAGTAATAAAGTTATTACCCACACTCTTTGAATTTTGAAAAGAATTTTATAGTTAACCTAACTGGCAAACTGGGTGTCATACAATACTATTACTGATACAGAACTTGTGAATATAATTAATGAGTTGACAGGTATATTACTGTATACTGGATCTTACCAGGTTTTTAAGCTTCTTTGTCACATGTAAAGATTTTTATAGACTATTCTAAAAGGTCAAAATGTTAGACTATTTATGCTAGCCTTGATTTTGGATAAGATCTAACTTTTCAACAGCTGTTTTGTACATTTCAGATTAGGTTGATTGTCAGTGCAAACATCAGGTGGGAAAATGATTGCAAGTGGGAAAATGTCACTCTTTGCTACTCCAACAAAAAAGTGAGTTCCCTGGTTTCTTTACAGTTAATCTTATAACATGTAAACTTTAGGTCTAATGAAATATTTTTTAATATTAATAAAACATAATAAGTCATTTTGAATTTATTTGTCAGTACCGGTACAGTACCAATTACCATACCCGGTTCCCGGTATATGATTTATAAACCCCCTAACTGCGCAGGACGAAATTACGCTTTCGAGCATTTTGACGAATAAACTCGTTATTACCTGAGAAATTCCTGAATTTGTTTCTGAGTTTGAGCAGTTTTTTCGCACAATTTTCATTAAGGCTCACAGGTACTATGACAACTTTTTCGTCAAAATAATATTCCGTTCATCAGAAGATCATTGGGTATGACGAAGCAATTCGTCCATGTTAAATTAAATCCTCAGGTATTATGACAAGAAAATTCGTCATTCACAAAAGAAAATCATCCTCAGTTGCTATGACAAGTTTTTAATCTGCCCGTTTAAATAACCTTCGTGAGAATGGTTAAGACGAACATATTTATCTCGCCGTTTTACAAAAAAAAACCAGAACACTTTTTCAAATGACCAAATATAAAATAACAATTTTAATGGAAAGAGGGCACCGCTGAAATGCCGCAAATAAAGTTTGTTCTGTGAATTTATTCCAACTTTTGTGGTATTATCTGATTTTCAATCCTTCTTATTATCTGACTAACTTATTCAGATGACCAAATATCCAAAAACGAACATTTCCAAGGGAAAGAGGATGTTGAAAAACCCCGGATAAAATTTGTTCCAGAATTTTAATGTATAAGAAAGTCATGCAATATTCTTCTCTTCTTCATATGTAGTACAGTAAATTAAGGTTTGTTATTAACAGGCATCATTACAGTAATAAACAACAATTTAAGACAAAGAAGAAAAAAATTGTTCTCCAGTGGGAATCCAACTCGGCACCTCTCGGTTTAGCCCCAAGCGTGCAGACCACTAGACTACAGAGAAGCTAGATTTTTCTTCATACCATAATTTTAAAATATTGCAGGGAAAACAATTTATCTTCTAGAACATTTTGGTGGTCAATTTTTGTAAGAATGGTAAATTGGACCTTCACCTCATGTCTTATATGCTTGGGTAGTTGGGTTAGTTTCAGAAAAGAAAATAAAGTAATTTTGCTAATATATTTGTTTCAGGATTTTGGCTTCATGTAATGCTGCAACAGTGAGATGTGCCTCATCACTGGTAACGAAAGTAGACTTTGATGCCTTAACTCTCAAGAATGAACCTATTTTATGTAAGTATCATGTAGAGGTGCACCGATTATCGGCCGATATCGGCCTGTAATCGGTTTTGCCGATTACAAGAAATCTGTAATCGGCAGATTAATCGGAATCGGCCACTTTCTAAAAGCAGATTAATCGGATCGGCCGATTATTCAATCCAATAATCGGATAATCGGCTAAATGGCAACAAAATTCAGAAATGTATTTTTCTGCATGCAGAAGGAAGCAAGGGACTTAAAAGTGGATAATGAAATTATTTTATCATTCTTTGCTGCTTTGTTTTAATGCATACTGTACTCATATCAAAGTGAAGGGACCTGCGAGTACTCGAAATTTCGAGTCGATTCGAGTTTTTTTTCAAGCTCGACTCGAACTCGAGTTTTTGATACTCGAAATTCGAGCTACTCGACAAACTTCGAGTTCACTTTTTTCACCGTATTTAAAGACGTTTCTGGTCTTGTTATATATCAAAATAAAGCTCTTGAAATGTAGTTTCCGAAAATATATAACACTTCGTTGTTTGCCGAAGTGATAAAAGAATTATGGGAGAAAATGCGGAAAAAACTGTGTCGGAACGATGTATAATCTGCGTTTTTGCTTCCAAACTTGTTAATTCTCGAAGATTTTCTGGTGGTGTTATATATTAAAATAATGCTCTTGAGATGTATTTTCCGAAAATATATAACACTTCATAG
>JAQFYR010000553.1:0-12327 GCA_034694985.1 Campodea silvestrii
TCTGAAGATAGAATACTATAGTCATTCCGAAACTGCAGTAAGCAATTCAAAAACCAACATACAGGAGAAACCCCATGAATAAGTTCATCCTACGGACTAAAATTTAATACACTCCTAGTCTTCTTTAGAATTAACTATCACACCGACAACAACAAAAATATCATCATCATAAAAATGGGTGATACATTTTGATTAATTTGGTTGAATTTCACGACATAGTATAAAAGCTGCTGAAGGCGTAGTGCTTTTGAAACAATGTTTCAAACGGATCAATTAAATTGCGTGAAGACACTATGTGTATATACCCCATTTCCTACAAAACAAACAAATACATTGTATCAAAGGTACAATTAATACCCTCACAACACAGTACGTACAGTTCTTATCACTATACGTACAAACTATACTGTTAGACAATAATATTGCTGTTCAAAATCAATAAGATTACTTCATCTGAACATAGTTCATTGAATGTTTTTGCAAAGATGCTTATTATCATTACGCCTTGTTGCAGCTAGCTTATTGTAAATTTAAATTATGGTATTGCAGTAAAGAGACCGAATTCATGGGTTGAACCTCCCATTATAGGTACTTATTTTATTAGTAAGCTTAATAGTAATACTGAATATTTAAGTACATATAGGATCCAGCAGTAGAGTGTTTTACCACACTCTATAACCCCTTGGGGGACTGCCATCTCCTAATCCTAACCTAGGAAATATAGGTATCCTATAACCGAGGAAATAGAGGTATTTCCTAGGTTAGGAAAAAACATAGTCTCCCCAGGGGTTAAAGAGTTGTGAACACTCTACTGCTGGATCCCATATGTACTAAATATTGAGTAGTAATATTAATAATAAATTATAGTAATTACATTATAAGTTACCATTATTTTAATAAATTCACTGTATTATTTAATCTTTTATAAAGGAAACAAGATATTGTTCAATATATTTCGTAATATAGTAATATAGCCTACGGTAATATAAATTATTGGGCAGTGACAGAGAAGTGCTATATATATACTAATTGAATTTTTTTCCTGTAAATTCTAAAATTAGAAATTAAAATTACATTCCGAATGCATAAGTTTGATATTCAGGTTTGATTTCAACAACATAGTGTGCAGGAATATATATATATATGCAAAATTATATTCAAATGTAGCATACGAAATAATTTGTCAATATCTATGACATTGTAAATATTTGCAGTAATTATCAGAGGAATATAGGGTCCAGTAGCCGAGCGTATTATCACACTTTAACCCCTCGGGGCACTACTTTCGCCTAAACTAGGATGTTTAGGGTAAGGTATGGTAGGGTACGGCTTTCGACCGCGCGGTTTCGCCCCATCAGGGTTCATCAGGAAAGCTTGGGTAACTACTCCATTTTGCACATATTAGTGTGCTTTAGAGAGTAGAACTGTGACCACTACACCACTCTGTCACAGTTGATGAGAAACGCATTTAACGGTCTCTATAATCCAGCGGATAGGCAAGGGGATTTTACTGGATGCGTGTATGTAAGGATAAACTTGAAATATCGTAATACTTAGTGCAAATCTTTAGCTACCTGCAAATCTTTAAAGGACTAATGTATTACTAAAGGATATTAATTACTATTTTAAACTGGGTAAACCACCCATTAGGTTTATATATTTATAGTTTAACCATACCTTACCCTACACTAAACATCCTAGTTTAGGCGAACGTACTGCCCCGAATGGTTAAAGAGTGATAATACACTCGGTTACTGGATCCTATATTCCTCTGATAATTAGTGCAAATATTTACAATGTAACTATATAAATCTAATAGTTGGTTTACCCAGTTTAAAATAGTAATTAATATCAATGACGGTGTAAGGAGTGTCAATGGGGGAAAGGGTTTGATCGGCACAGCAAGTTGCAGAAAGTAAAAGTTTTCTTCAGGAGAATATAGGGGAAAAATATTTACGTTCTTAGTGAAAGCAAGCATTCCAAAGCTACTTTCTCAAGGGCTGTCCAAGAAAACTACTAGGCAAATGAAACATGAATATTCCCCGACTGAATGAAGTACGATTTTATTTACAGTTTTAAGGGAATATAGCCAGCTATGGCAAAATTTATCTGGATTTTTCCGGAATTTTTTTTTAGTTATACATTTATCCCGTCCTTTCTTATTTGTTATATTAATTTTCCAAACACCTTATTTCTGCGGCTATGAACCGGAATGACCTTTCAGAAAAGAACAATGTATACGCTTATTATTTTCATTAAAACATTATACATCCCGCGGTTGATTCCTTTCACAAGGTCGTATTAAGCCAAAGGCAACGTATTCAGCTGTCCAGGACGCAAGGTTTGAAAATTGTGAAGTAAAATCAAAACAACGTACCATAATTTCAAACTCTGCTGACATTGACTATTAATTTTTGTACCATTGAGCTGTAGAAAAAAAAAACGAAATGTTATTATCCATATCGACTAGAAGCTTTCCCTTGCATGTTTCCGTAATGCCCTAATTCTTTTTTGCTTGATGACGGAGAAAACCCTTGAGTTCCTCTTGATTCACGCAGTTTTTGTTGCATTTTTTGATGCGCTGACAATCATATTTTTTTTCTCAGTGTCAGGTTTGATCCTCTGCAGGCCGGTGGTGAATACTTATAATGTGCTGATCCGGAGCCGTTTTGTTTTACTAAAGTTATTTCATAAGGTTCAAAGTGCTGCAATATGTGACATAATAATAAAAAAAAATGTGTGTTAGTACACATGAAAGGGAAATATATTTACAATTGTACATTGATAGCGCCTACTTTAACTTATAGTGAAATTTATAAACGTTCCAAGTGAATTTATCAGCGGGAGAAATATTTTAAAATGGAATCGGTAAGTTAGCACATTTACTTACTCGCAGAACACCAATTATTAACAAATAGCACAAATCTAATTTTGATTTTCTACTATATCAGGAAAATATATGCATTTTCTACTGTATTAATTTGTACTAAAGCAGCTGATTTAACAATTATTCACTTCTCGTCGCATACATTTTGGAATTTGCTTTCTTACTATGTTAAAAGCACTTGAAATATATGCTTCAATTTTACTAATGTTAATTATTGCGTTTATGTCAATTATCAGCAGCATTTAAAACTTTCGCAGCGTCCGTAAAAGAGCTAAAATAAATTTGCAATTTTGATATATTTAATTTTCTAGAAGATAATTTTAATATATATTACAAATATACTACTAGCTGACCCGTACAAGTTAACTGAGTGTTGTCATTTTACTTATTTAAATTTTTTTAATATTTTTGTTGATATTTTATTATAAAAATGGCATGACAATGTGAATCATATTCATCAAATAATTTTGAAGTGGTTATACATTATAATATAATTTCATAGAATTTTGTTAATATCGAATGCATGATACATTATGATGTATAGTTGTACAGTAGGAGTACTTTATATTCCTTGAAACAATGTTTCATTTGGATCAATGTAATTGCATGATATCACTATTTACTGTATCCTCCTCAGCTCTACTTTACACAAAACAAACAAATACGTTGTATAAAGGTGCAATTATATTCCAGACATTACGGCGGAAGATAATCACCATGGCCGTACATAAATAAAAATAATTTAGGGGCTGATATGTGAAATGAAATATCACGGAAAAATTACTATATGTTCTTTCTTCAAATACACAATTTTAAATTAAGTCAATTATTTGTTTCAAAGTTTATAATATATTATACAAGTACCTAACGAATTTCATTTTTGAAAGTTTTTAATCAATACAACTTTTATCAACTGAAGTTGTGACAATTTTGCTGTAAGTGGCAAATGCATTATTATTCGGATTAATTCATATTTTTGCATTGCATGACGTATTGCGATATACAAAATACACTACAATATTTGTCACAATACAAAAACATTGGGCTATTTTTTATTTTATTTTTCTAAACTTGATTTTCGTCCCCGCGCGTTCGATTTCGTAGTTTTGTAACATTTATTCATGCAAATATAGAAGTTCTGTATATGAGTCTTTAGTTAATCACTTAATTTGAGTGTCAGTAGTGTGTCACTCGTAAGTTAATATACGGTTTACGGTAAGAGCGATATCTCTGCCACGGAGTGTCAGTAACGAAAAATTAAGAACCAAACTTTTGAATTTCGTCAGTAAATCAGGGGGGTTAGGGGGTTCCCCCCCCCCCCGAAATGAAAGAAAAAAGGGAAAGAGGAAAAGTGAAAAAAAAATCTAAACTTTTTCAAAACATCCAGATAAAATAGCGTATTTTTGCCCCAAAAACGTATATTAACGTAATTTTTTCGTCATTGGTGGATTTGGTCTTCGACGTCACCATTTTTGGAGAACCGACCCCCCCCCCTCTCCGTCATCGCTGGTTAAAGATACGAGTAAAGTTTGCTGTCGAAATCATTATTTTGCAAAATTATTTTGATATTTTCTTTTGACGCTAACCACAGAATCAAATAATAAATCAAATTTATCACGAAAGCAAGCCGTTAACTGACTCGTCTTAAAGCGATCTATGAGCGCTGCAGATCAGTTGCCCAACATAATTTTAGTATCATCAGCGGTCCCCAAACGTATTTCAAAAATTCTCTGCATGGAATTGGTATTTTTAGTCAATAAAACATTCAAATTTCGCCTTCGCTTTTATCGGGCATATTCGTTCTCCTATTTACCATTACAGTTCTCAATTAAAAGGCAATGTTGGTGTTCACATCACAACTTATAATTTTACGGGTTTTGTAGCATGAAGGTAAAAAAAAAACAGTTACATTGAACTATTGATAAACATTTTTGAGTCTCGTAGTAATTGGTGACGAAGACCGGTCGTGGGCAATACAGAACATATACGGTGATCCTCCATTTAAATTGACTTTCGAAATTGCAGATACTAGAATTGTCATGTTACATCAATACCGTACCATCAATTACAAATGCATACAATGAAACAAATAATTCGGCTGATGTATTTAAAACTATATAAGTAAAAGATGTTACATTTTCAGAAGCGGTAATTTAATTAAATTGTGTGTTTTCTTCTAGGAAATACCGCAATACGAAGCTCAAAATATTACTTTCATATAAATGCTGGTACTTCGAAAAAAATATATTGCTCACCTATTAATTTGATAATGCAATATATTGTTGCGTAAAAGAATACAAAATCAGCCGTCGCAACGCGCAGGTATGACTGCTGCCAGTCAGTATTGCAAATTTGCATTCCTGTAAGAAGCTGACGATTGATGGTAACAAACTAATAACAAAATTACGTAATCACTCCATTTGCTTTATAAATACTTCATGGATGGTTTTGTGGAAATGAGTGGTACGTTCGATTCTAACACACGGACAAAGTGACAAGAAATAATCAATTCCAAGTATTACGCAAATTACTGTTCCACATTCTAGACGTTAGATGGCAGGGGAATTGCATTTATTGTTAAGGAAACCACTTCTTCAGACTGAATCTTCATTTTGTCGCTAGATGGAACATTTCGACCTGTATTGCATAAAAATCAAAGAATGTGTTGTGAGAAAAGTATAGATTTTGCGATGGCGATATATACCCAATAATATTTATCGGAAGACATAACAGTGCCCAATGCTGATACATATTGCCTCGTCAGTTAAACTTATGGGTCTATTCTGAGCATGTGTTTTCGCAACTGATAGAGATTCCAATTGCGCTGTACAGGTGGCTTCAAATCGTTTTTCCTATCCCTGTAATGGTAAAATGCAGCGCAACGTAAGTTAAAGTCGAATGCGATTAGTATCACCACAGCTCAGAATAGGGGCATTAATGTCAGATGTATCTACAGTATCTCTTAGCCTCGAGTAAATTGCAAATATGACAATAAACAATGAAAGAATTTACTTTTTTAATTGGTTTTATGCCTATTGGAAATAAATACTATTTTAGTTGGTTAAACTCTGTCGCTCCGAATTGTCTTGTATGGGGAAATAACACGCCACATACTGTTATACCAATCAACTATATGACTTCGGGATTTTGCCGATGAGTTCAGAACGTTTCGGGTAGCGTGTCATGTATACAATATACAGTAGGATACAGCTGTATCAACAAATTTAAAGAGGTTGCTATTTCTTTCAATACATAGTTCCGTACACAATGTTTCCAAGAATACCATCCAACTTCAATAAATGTTGAAAAATTGAAAATCTGGATTTACGCAAAACAAGCGTGTGCAAGGAAATTTAAGAAGATTTTTTCCGCTGTTTAGTGACATTTTCACTTGCAAAGTTCCTTATAATATCAGAATTAAAAAATGCTTCCCTACATGTTGATGAAATGAAATTTACTCAGACGAGCTAGGTTCTCACAAGGACGTGCAATCTACGCTTGACTTTTTAATAAGTTGGAGTGATCCCCATAAGTTGGAGTTTTTTTCATAAGTTTTCATAGGTTTCATAAGTTTTTCATAAGTTGGAGTGGGTTCAGGGACCAGGGACAACGACGGGTGGGGGATGGGGAGCCGGTACAAATTACCGGGACCGTACCCAAATTAAAAAATTAAAAAGAAAATTAAAAAAAAAATGAAAAAAAGAAAATACCGAGACCTTCGGGGCGAGGGGTGCTCACTCCCTTCGTAGACGTAGGCCTACACCAAACCAATATTTTCACTTCTGAATTAATTGATTTCCTATAGTCTACTGTTCAATGGTAAATTTCAAGGACTTTATTGTGACTTAGTCCGAAAATGTACACCTGACTAAATAAGTGAGCACCCCCTCACTTCGGGGCCCGAGCCTCGGTATATTTATGTATCTATTTATTTTCTTTATTTTTTAATAAACCGCTTTTCAAATAAAAATCACATCCCTTTGCAAATGGACACGGTTGTAAATGTTATATCTTATACCAGAATCTCAAATAATTTGGCTTTTATATATACATTTTCTTCATTGCAATAATGCTTTTCGTTAATCCAGTGTACTAATTTTACCCACACATGTTACGTGTGGAATTATGACTCAATATATTGATGTCTACACACAGAAAGTCTACACACAGAAAGAAAAGGGAATACGGATTGGTAATAATCATATACTAAAATTAATTTATACATTTATAAGCGAATGATTAGTGCTTTGCTTAAATTTGAAGTTTCTGAATGTATTTTAAAATGACATATACTTATACAAGAGAACGCCACAGAGACAAACATAATATTGTAATTTTAAATAAAGTAAATAAGTAATGTAAATTAACTTGAAATGAATAGTATGTAAGTCATATAAGGAAGGACATTAGTTTGTTATTAGTTTAGTTAAAGTATAATAATATTATGTTACACTGCTGTATATTTCCTTATCTTCAGAACATTCTTTTACCTTAACTATGTAACAAACATAGTGAGTGTACAATGTATGTTTACAGTATTTCCAATACCAAGGGCAAAATAATCAATGCTCGCAATGAAGCCTCAAATGTATATATTTCGTGGAGGATATAATATTTACTTTGTACATGATTCAAAGAACCTTAGACCGTGGTCGTTCGGGAATAGGCAAGGTGTTGACAATGATCTTTCTGAATAACAGGACCTGATTATTTCATTTACACATAAAATTTAATGACCAACCTTAAACATTAGAATAAGCCTACAATATTGGATTTTAGCATAAAATCCTGTATAGGAATGGATTTTTATTTATCATACCTCTATTGTTTTTAGAGCGTCAACAATTGCCCATCCTTGCCATTACAGTCAATATCATAAAAAAGTAAAGAAAAATATCAGTGTGCCTTAATATTGACACACACCTGGAGGGCGTATGGGAACGTGGATTATACGGCTCCACATATTTTATGTGACCTCCAGCACAATTTGGAAATAATGTGGTCAGCATCATGCTCCGGCCGGCCTTTACACCGTTTTCCCCGTGGTTGTGAACCCTCAGTACCCATTTACAAGATGTTGGGGTGAACCCCTTGATTTTTTGAGAGGGCTTTTGTAGAATAAATGTTTTCATCCCCCGTCGCAGAATCGAACCGGGAGTCTATCGCTCACAGCTCTAGAGCCGTACCCCTACACCATACTCCGTCGATATCGTAATACATTAATACATGCATTAATTGCTTTCCAAAAACGCATGTTTCTCCAGGTTTTCTCCTTGTGTTCACATTTGAACGTTTCATACAGAAAACTTTGTGCTAATATTGTATAAAGTATAATTTTAAACCAGTTTTTTAATTCAAATTTCGTGATCCGTCATGGCGTTTCTTTTCTCGATATATGTTCACATTGTTTCAATGTGATAACAGTTATAAACATACAAAATGTATAATGGTAATAAACAGCCTAGATCATCTATAATGAATTAATAAGTTATAATTTTTAATATTTTAAAATATCAATGTCTATATAATTGGTTCAATTGCACGCCATATTCAATTTTAGGAGTGATCAATATACAGTATAATAGAACTTCAACTCGTCCAAATCAAAATGCAGTTGAGAGACTCCAACTCAGTCTCTCGACTACATTTTAATTATGTGTTTATAGTTTTTAGTATATTCAAAACTTAATATAAATGCATTTAAGTAATAAAAATGTGATAGCTCTTATTTTCAGTATATACATATTATAAGAAGTTGTAACTTCCAGCAGTTATTATCTGTAATCATTAATTCTCACATGCAAGGGTAGAGCTTGAATGTTCTGCAACTCTCTTTTCCAAAAAGAAGGGGAATTTGCAACATTTTATTAACTTGAAGGGAACATGAATATGACCTAGTTTACCTGAAAAACTTTAAAAAAATAAATTTGACTTTCAGCATTTCGTTTCGAGAAAGTACTGAAAATATATTTAACACCTCCTCCTTAGCACAGCTACACAGGCTTTTTGTGCATAATTATATGAATATTGAATAGTATCGTGAGGAGGGCCGTCTTCAGGTGGGGGCTGCAATCCCGATCATCCGAATTTTTAGCAGCACTAAAGATGCCCAAGCAATAGAATAAAAAGAGTTATGATATAAAATACAAAAAAAAAAAAAAAACTTGCGAAATGTTTCTTGGTATTGCATGAAAATAGTATTATTGGCAATATTTTTTCGCTTTATTATTGTAGATAAAATTAAAATCATATCATACGAGTTAGAATATATGCTTCTTATAATATTACTGACTTTGAACGAAAATGTGGAAAAAATAAATTAAACCACACTAATTATAAATATGCAGGGGCCCTGTACTGGTACATAGCCACGCGCCACAACATTTCTTAAGACGCCCTTGATTATCGAACATCTATTATGCCTGCATTAGTTATCTACTTTGACCTTCTGATCTTAACTACAGAATTATTAATCAAATCTTCGGTAGGTATTTGATATGCATTATCTACCCTCTACTAGAATTTGAAATTCACAGGATTAATGAGCTGTTTCCAAACATTTTGCCGGGAATTTTTTGCCATACTTTGTTATATTATATCAGGATGAAATTTAGTAATGATTCCTATAATGATTTTATTGTTTGTTCTACTACGTGAATTTCTACAACTAGGTGGAGCTGTGCTTAGAAACATGACGCACACTCTTTGCATGAATATTTTATATTTTGTATGTTTATTGTGTTTATCAATATATCGAATAATCATGTTGCTAACACACCAAATGTAGCACATGTTTATATACTGTAGTAATGATATTCTTCGGGCTGAACATTTTGGTGTAGACATGCTTTGAAATGGCCATTATTGACAATATATTGTTAATGACAGCACACGTATTTTCAATAAAAAAAATTCAAATTGTCAAAATACTGATGATAGAGTATAGGTGAATTTATTTTAACTGGTACAAAGTATGTATAGGGCCTACTACAATAAGCAAATATGCACACATTTTTGCATGAGTTCGGTAATAATAAATAATCACAGTGCTTTAATTTACAATGTTATTTATAACATTTTCCTCATATATTTCTTGGATATCATTTATTAACTTTATCGTGAACAAATAGCGACTGCTTCATCGTACAAAATAATGATCATTAAATGTGTTACATCTTACAATTATTCCACGAAGTATATTCCTTAGTAAATCAGTACTCCTATTAAATTGCCATTAAAAGTTTCAATGTTGAACAACAATATAAACAATTAAAATGGAAAATATAACTTTGAGTGAGTCGAGTATTCATTTAATGTAATGCTGCAAGAGAAAAGCTTCATTTTCAAGAATATATCAACATGTTGTATGAATATGCTCAAATGCAACCTGTATATTGCTGAAATCAATTAGGCTTCAACCGTAAACTCTATTTTACAAAACATAACGCTCGCAACATCATGACACCGATAAGCTGTACAGACGAATATAATTATGAAACCTCCATTTATCGTTGATTGTTACTATAGAAAAACATACTTCCAATAAATGATAATCACAGGCGATCTATATTTTTATCTTGATTTACAAAGAGACGAAACTTTCTGATATTCGTGTTATAATGTATTATTACAATCATACATGCCATGCAAGGTTCTATTCAAAGTCAGTGACTATAATAATTTATTTTAATTTTTCATTCAAAAATACTAATTGATTAGAATAATATAAATAATTATTTTTGTGAAGGGATAAGTTTACTCTATTTTATTAGAGAACACTCTATATTATCGAGACACAATATTGTGTTATTTGTTTTGATCAAAACAGTATGCAACCTATACAAAATAAGAAATACTTGTTACTTTAATTTACAGTACAGCCCTCGCAGAAAGACACAAAATTGCACTGCCTATTCCGCAGCGTATGCATTGCATGCTGACGCAGCCACTGAAGTGCAGCATACAGTATCTGCACACTGCGTTGTATGGACTGTGCAGCATATCGCAGGGCATGGACTGACTGATGGACAGTTTCCGGTATACTGTAGTCCACTTGTTTCATTCATAAAACTTTGATTATCCTGATATCATGGAGTCAATTTTGCCCAAAGTATTTTTGCCCAGGTCAAATCCTCCAGTGGTTATTTGTCTATTTGCCTTATATCGTACTGCTGTATTTAGTTCGGTGTATTGCGCCTAGTGTTCATTTGAATCCTTTGTGCCGTTCGTTTATCATAATATAGTTTCATATACCCATTGGTTAGGTTATGTCTGGTCAGCACATGCCAGTTCTGGGCGGATTAGGCAGTGATATGGTAAACTTACTCTAGGTGTGATCAATTCACCTTCGATTTTACCTTTAAAAGCGCCCCTTTTCTGAGCAGCAACTCTTTACAAATTAAGAATCTTTCTTTTTATACAAGAAAAAATACATTTGGTGTTTGTAGTTAAATGACTTTAAAATATATTTCAATTTTTCATAGTTTCTTACGTATTTTTGGTATTTGTATAACATTATGATTATGTCTCTCAAGCTGAATATTCGTAAAACTAAAGGTAGCTAAGTCAGTAAATCCAGAGCCGGATTAAAGCTTGAGATCACTATGTGCTGGCGATGGGCCAGATATCTTTTAAACAATAGGGTATGTTTATTCTTAATTATTGGATATTTAATTTTCATCCTCATAACGATATTTTTGAACCTTTTCATGCCAACATGTGTCATAGGGCACTGCGGTTGAAAAAGGTCAGGTTAGGTTATTTTATAGATCAGGCTGGGTAATATCAGATTAATTCAGATCGGCTTACGTCAGCCTATGCTGGGTTATGTCAGTGAATGTTACAGTAAGTCAGGCAAGGTTATGACAAGTCAGGTTACGTGTTGTGTGGCAATACCAACGGCCGAAAATTTTACCGAAAATATTATTATTGTGATATGTAATCACAATAATAATATTGAGTTCTTACGTGGAACTACATACAACTTACAAAAGTTTTAATATTTCTACATAATATACTAAAAAAACATGATTAAATACGTTTAGGCCCACAATTTTAGCTCATTTTCTGGAGGAAATTCGATGAATACGACGGGCAAAAAAAAAAAAAAAAAAAAAAACTATGCTGAGGTTGTAACATAGACGTATTAACGAAGCTTAATCACTATCAAAAACCAAAATATAATGCAGGGGACGAACCGAGAGGGCGCTCACTCCTTCCAAGACGTACACCAAAACTGATATTTTAACTTTCGACTTAATTGACTTATATACTGTCAATGGTAAATTTTAGTGACTTAATTCTGACTTCGTACCGAAGTGTACACCTCACTTAATAAGTGAGCACCCCCTCGGGACGAACTGATCAATTACTCGTGGGATCAAGTGACTGTGGATTAGTTTGATGTTTTTTTGCAAGACACTTCCCATGAAAAAGATGAT
>JAQFYR010000554.1:0-12322 GCA_034694985.1 Campodea silvestrii
CTTCCGTGCACCTTGCCTCTTACACCGAAGTAGGAGCGCACACGTTTCACTGTGTAACAGCACAGGGCGCTAAAACCCCCACCTTTGTCTTAATAAATAACAGCTTACCCATAGCTTGTGCCTATAGTCGGTATTAAATTGATCTTCGATCAAGCAAAATAAAAGTGAAATGCGTTTACATTTGATAAAATAGTGACCATAAATTGTACGAAATTTCTCAGATAGTTATTTGCCCTGGTATTGCTTACGAATATTATTTATTTTCCTAAATTTGTTCATTTACGCTCAAGCAACCAATCAGTGGTTTTCATCTTACACAGCCTCAACCAATCGGGACTCTGCTTTAAAAGATTTCGATTGCTTTTGAAGAGAATATTTCCACGAAAGCGAAACATAACTTGCGCAAAAAAATTATTCAGGGAGGCTGTTCGATTTTTTATGAACAACATTAATATCCAATCTTATAAATGATATAAATTAGTTTTGCTTTAAAACGTACAGTATAAGCAAGTACAGTGAATGAAATGAAATAATGCATTCCTCGAGATACACTCTGCCTTCTCTGTCCTCTAATATACGGTGGTTTATGCTTCTTCACTTTCAATCTACATGTGCAACTTTCTTATCTGTTTTTTATTCGAATGTTATGCTAAGTTGTGGTAAGAAAACAAACTCTTTCACAGTACGGTAATCGTTCACTTCTATAACAATGAAAATAAAGCTCTTCCTCCGATGTAAACCTAACTGCCATCTAGCAACGAAAGCGTGAACTTCCAAGTTCAGAGCAACTGTAGGCTGGCGATCCAAACATGTGAAATCTGAACTGCTAGAAAATAAAAAGAGATCGACGATTTTAAATATTATATCCTACTAAGACCCTATTTAAGGAGGGGAGCGTTTCTAGGATTCAAACACCCCCCCCCTCCACGAAATGGGAAAAGGTAAAACGAAAGAGGAAAAAGGGAGAAAATTTCAGAAAAGGGTAACGAACTTGCATTAAAACGATATATATTGCATTAGAAGCGCAGACCTAATTTTTTTTGCCCTCTCTTCGCTTGGCCACATTTCACCCCCACATTTCAACAATTCCCTTAAAGTAAAACTAACGATAAATAGCACTTTAGGCTGCTGTATAACTGAAACTCATGCACACTTGCCAAATCATTTATATTATAAGAAAACCCCATTCCACTATATTTCATGCTGAAGAATAATATTAAGGAACACTAATAGCGCTGGACAGAAAAGTTACGGTTGCTATAACTTGAAAAATACTGGACCAAATAGAAAATCTTGTTGAGAATTGTTGGGTGCCAATCACTGAACTAATTAAAATATCTACTGTAATTTTTAATAAAACCACTGCCAGCAGCTGCGTTTAATTTATAGTTCCGAAAACTTCATTACGCCATTGTAAAATATTGGAAAACGTGGTACTGAGATAAAATAAATAATTCGGCAGGCATGCGGAAATTGTGTCCATAAAATCATAGCCTAAAACACAATTTATCATTATTTTTAATTTTAAAAAAAAAAAAAAAAAAAAAAAAAAAATCTTTTGAAAAAAAATTTCCTGTACATATCTTATATCAAACATCATTGTAACAGCAAGATTCCCAAAATACGCAATGGATTTCGAATATTCTTGTTAGTAGATGTGAAGGACACTACGAGGTTTTACATTAAGATTGATTTTACAAGAAAAACTGCCTACTTGTATCATATTCATCAAAGAGTATTAAATTGTTTTGTCTTTCAAATTACTGTCTCCATTGAAGCATTTTTCCTGACAGAAGGGTATGGCATGCTACTTTTCTAATATTATATTTTTCCGATCAACATTTAATAGATACTTGGCATATAATTTATTATTACATTTTAATTCATTTTTATCTCTCGATAACTTCTGGTTTTCGCTGATGTTTCGCCGGTCACTGCAATAACTGCGGGACTGCAATAACAACGGGAGCATATTTGAAATAGTAGCCTAAAATTCGGACTGCGCCGTCAAATTTGTCTCAAAACTCCAATAGCAAATCTAAAGAGAAAAAGAAACAATATATACTGTACAAGTGTACAGCCCAAAGAAAACGACAAATTAGCACTGTATTGAGATTACAGAATAATTACTATTGGTGATTGTTTCAAATGCAGTTGATTTGTACCATGAAGCCGCCATAGTTGGGCGAAACATGTCGTTCCTAATTTGCGAAATAAACGCAGAAAAGACGAATTTTAGTTATTTTATTTAAGTTAAAAAGACAAAGAAATTCATTCCACGCTTTAAAGTAAAATGAAGCAAATTTTATGCAGTTATTTCGATTGTAACTTTGCAGCATTTTAAGTATTTCTGCTTCGTGCACATAAATTTCGTGAAACCGACGAGAGTTATTCTAAATCTAGTAAACCCCCTTAGTCCCTCCTTGAGGTCGCCCATGCTTATCCTCGTGAAAGTTTTAAGACAATTAGTTATTCGTGATGAAACATGGAAACTATGAGACAAAAAGTATGCCAGCTAAAGCAAACCGAATATCAAAAATTTTCCTCATAAGTGATAATATATTTACCATTTGTCACATACACAAAATTCGATACATTTTCTCGTTCTTAAGACAGGTGCCCTTAAATAATAAAATCAATACCTCATTATACTTCATCATGTAATATAATAGATAATCAACTATCACCGTTACTTTTGATTGATTTTGGACGTTTATTAATGAGAAATACCAGATTTGTAAATCAATCAATTTTTTATGTCAGTGTAGATAGTTAGACGATCATTGACAGTTTTGCAACTCTCTTCTCGTTAAAATGGCGGTTTTGGTTTTCGCTGCTGTGGTTTTTATTTTATTTGTGCTAGCTGGTGATTGTGCTATTTTTGTGTTTCCTGCGCTTAATGGAAGTGAAATGGTTTTTCAAAAATATGTTGAGTACCTGATGACGAAGGCAAGCTTTATAGAAATATGTTGAAACTATTTTTGTGATAATGGGATCGACCATAATAGAGGATTGCTGAATATCTTTGATATCAAATTAATGTTTCAGAGATTTCATATAAACGGAAAGTATTCGAGTTTAATCAGTCAGTATAGTGCATGTCTTGGATGAACTACTTAAGGCATTTCAGTAAATCAGTTTCGGTGAAACGAATAATCCAGTAATGTGTTTAGCTGCAAATTCGTTAGTTTTACTTAAAATTAAAATGCGTACCATTTTTGTTAGTCTGCATTTTCATTTTGCATTCTTCCAGTGTATGACACGAGTTTTTCTTATTATTTCTATTTGAGTATCAGTTGCACATATACAGTCTTACGGGGTAAATTTCCAATTGTATTTATATCATTCATTAAATATATTTTAAACCGAGTACATGTATATCAAACTAATTGATACTATACGCACCAAAATAATTGTCAAAGGAAAATGATAACAAAAACTACTCCTAACAAAATCTACTAACGAATCAACTACCGTCTAACAAAATCTACTAACGGAAATTAATAAATAAAAATAAAAAATAAATAACAAAATCTACTAACGGAAATTAATAAATAAAAAAAAAATAAATAACAAAATCTACTAACGTTTTAACTGTCCCATTAATTATTTACTTGACAACATAGAAAAGATAAATCAAAGATGACGTTATATTGTTGAAAATAGAGGCCAAATCTTTGATACTGTACTTCAAGTTTATTAATAAAACACAACCACTTGGTTTCGGTACGATCAACGTACCATCTTCAGGTGGTTCAGAAATGATGTAAACTATCACAGCAGTACAATAAATAAAGGTGCTTTAATTGCACCGAAACCAAGTGGTTGGGTTTTATTAATAAACTTGAAGTACAGTATCATATATTTGGCCTCTATTTTCAACACTATTTTCTCGACTTCACAGCAAAATACTGAATATTCATATTCCATTTATTTCCAGACGCATTTAAACGGCTGTGATATGATAATATCTACACTACCAGGCTACAACCCAACATCTCTAATGAGGTTGAGATCATCTGCTTACAAATCAACAAGACATCTCAGCATCGATGAAAACACAACCATGTATTATGAAACGAAGTTTACATTCATTGATGGCGAAGAACCACAATGGTCGTGTAAACCATTTGAAATCGATCACGTGACCCAACCAGTATCAAGAAGAAATCCTCATTGCTCTCTGATTCTTCTGATTGGTGGTGTGAAAGCTAGTCGAAATTTTCTTCAGCATGTACGTTTAAATACTGATGAACAATATTTTCTATTTTTTCCAAGTTTCGAGTCGTCGTTGGATATTCCAGTGCTCAGACATTCAAGATTTAAAATGGCGGTTAAACCAATCACCAATGAGGAAGCCATTTTGGAAACTCATTGTATTTGGTGTACAAGTTTTGGACACAGTTTTATTCACATATCAACGTTAACAGTGAAGAATTATGAGTTGAAAATTTCCAGAAACAATTTACTTTACGAAACAGACGTTTTTAACAAAATATTTGAAACAACAGAATGGTGGGCTTTTCCGGATTTGTCAAGAATGTTGGAAAATGAAAATTTCAATTTTTTGATTTTGTTTGGATGGCAATCTGCAAATTGGTCACTGACGAGTAATCAAGAAGGACTCAGCGAGAATTTCCAAGGTTTCATTTTGAACAGCTTTGCAGAGAAATATGGTTTTTCGACGCACTTACATGAAGCATCAATGGAAAAATATTTGGTAAAATCAAAATTTCAATTTTCTTTCACTTAATTATTTATTTATTTATTGGCAGACTGTTAACGAATCGGCCAATATGTGCTGTGGATATGTTGGATTTCTAGGACGAAGTAAGAAACTCTTCATGATATTCCAAGTGGATTTCCCTCGTATTTATACGGTAAGTAAAGTAGCTTTCACATGAGCTTTTTTCTCGGCCTTTTTCTGGGCAGATTTCCGCCGAGGTTGACCTCTGTGTAATCAAATGGAAAAAGCCAACTCCGTTCATATGGGCAGATGAAAAAAAAGCCCAGATCTTCAGCCGTCAGCTAAAGTTGAAAAATATCAACCTCGGCTGATCAGCTGGGCTTTTTCTGCGCTGATTTGTATTTACCAGTTGAATAAAAACGTGAATTTATAGTTCACTGTTTTTTGGTTTTGAAAATAAATTAATAATAACATTATAGTCGGTTTTCAACTGGAAACAGCTGACATCTTTAAAAAAAAGCTGAAAACATCTGCTTATGTGAACGCAAAAAAAATCTACGCAGAAATATGCCCAGAAATCGGCTCATCTAAAAGGCCCTTAAGACGTGCTTTCGTTTATAAAATTAGTCAAATGACGTAACTATGCTTGTGTTATTGATTAACTGAATAACTATATTTTATTTATGGCTCATATAAATACATATAAGTTTATGACAAAACTAACCATTTCGATTAATTTATTTATAGGATAAACAATATCTATTTCTCAAAACGCGAACGTTTTTTTAAAAAAATATATTTTTAGATGCCGAAAGTATTATTCTCTTAATCTGTCTGTTAGGAAAATAGTTAATCGGAGGTGGATACTGTAAATAATAAATATACATTTCAGATAACGAACAAGTTATAAATAGGTAAATAGTTGCGAAATATCGCGTGTAAAAGATATGACATCAATAAATTAAAGACATTTTGATTTTCAGCAGTATCTCATATTAAGTAGTTGCAGTAAAGTATTTAATGTCGGATCGAATTGGAACGATATTGATGGAAGACAGCACGTCACGTCGAATCGAATCGAAACAGAACCCGGACCGGAATAAATTCCCCCATTGTAATAGTGGAATTTCCGAATTTGTTTAGAATATCGTGATTGATTTGCAACACCGTAATTTACTCTGCAGCCACTGCAGGTAGCATAATTAGGTTTGTAATAGCGTGGTAATTGCAATAACAACACCGTACTTGATTTCGTAATAGCATATTGGTTTGTTAATGACATCATGTATCTAATTTCGTGCTACAGTAATTTATTTCATAACAGCGCCTATTTGATTCCGTAACTTTTAATATTGTATATTTCTTTATTTCCAGAGTTTGGAATTTATCGATCCAGTAACCTACCCGTTCTTCTACGATTCATTCTGCTTTTACTATATACCCTCACTAAGAAAATCGTACAGGTTTCAAGCTTTTCTCTCACCATTTAGCCGTGAAGTGTGGGCCACCCTAGTTCTTACGTCTATCGCGACGACTGCAACGATGTATGCAGCGAATAAACTAGTGCCGACATTTCAATCGGAAAAATCGGTTCTCGATTGTTTCGGTGTGTTTTATCGAGTTATAATGGGAAAATCATCAAGGTATTTTGAACGCCGAATAAAAGGTTTGTCACTAATGGCCGCCAGTGTGTTATTGATGATGTTAGTACTGGCAAATGTCTATCAGGGACAACTTTCGACTGATTTGGTGGTGCCAACGTATGAATTTATACCGAGTACTTTTAATGTGAGTATGCAAACAAAGCAAAAAAGTAACCTAGAAAAACAGCATTTACGTATAGATAGATCTCATCTGATGTCATAATAATTTCCACTTTTTAATTTCATGTGTTACAGATTTGTAATTTTTTCTACACAATGCTGGAATGAATATAAATTGCCATATAAAACTTCAGCTCCATTAACTCACAATTTTGGTCACAACAAACATTTTCACACAATGCTGGCCTCATCAAGCATATTTCGCCATAATTTCAATCACTTCTAACACAGCTGAACGCAATTTCTCGTGTTTAATATATTTGCTCATAATATTCTGACCACATCTAAAGTATTTACTCATAATTGTGGTACCATCTAACATTTGTTCCTTACCTCCAGCTGTAAATAAATTGCTATTAAATATTTCTTATGTAAGTGCAATGTTTCTTATGCTCAAATTAACTGAAAATATATTTCATATTTTTATTTTTATTCCAGGAACTAATTAACAGTTCATCCTACAGATGGGTATTCTATGACGAATCTTTTATTCAAGAAGCTAGTAGAATTGAGACTTGGGATAAAACGTTACTTGCAAAAATTGAAGAGAGGAGTCGAATTACAGACAAGAAAGATTGCTTTCTAACCCTTGACAGAAACGAAGCTTGTGTTGGATGGTCATATGAGTCAGCTGTTTGGTCAACGGTTCATTTCTCAGATAGTTTAGGTGGAAAATTATTACAAAGGTAAATATCTGTAAATAAAAAGATTCAGGTTTATTTCCGTAAGATTTTTTTTTCAGTAAAATATATGTCTGAATGAATTTATATATAATTATCAGCAAGTAATATAACTTTTTCCATACAACGCATGCTGTATTTTAAATACGTGTTTACCTATTCAGAACAGCATTTTTTTTGGATTTCCCATACAGCGGTGTGTTATACAATATTACTAAAAATAAACTTTCTTTTTATTTCTTTGACTTTGAAGGAAGTGCATTCATTTTCTGCCATCTCATTTCAATAACCATTCTCGATTTTTTTTATTTTTCTATATCTTACTATAATATAGAAATAAAATTGCTGATTGTTACTTGCAAAATATTAATACAGCTGTATGAAATTTTCGTGAAAAATGATATTGTTTACGCAGCAAATCGAAACAAGTACCAAATTGATCTTACGTTAGATGTTTAAGCATAGTAATGTAGTAATACAAAGCTTGCCTAATGTGCCCTGATCAGGTAAAACCGCTGTCGCAAGTCATACCTATCCATATCAGTACAATACCCTAAATACATGTATCCCAATTTAGGCGAAAGTAGTGCACATATGGGTTCAACATTGTTGGAGTAATACACTTGGGCATACTGAATCCTATATTCCTCTGATAATTCGTACAAAAATTTCATATATACATAACTATAGAGACCTAAAGAGTGGCTTACCCAGTTTTGAAATCGTAACATTTATTATAGCAGCGAGGAATTCCTTCGGAAATTCATAACCATCATTAGTGACGAAACATAGGCAATTTGCTATATGAATAATTTACAAAGATGGTGATTTGCTTTTAAAACTATTTTAAGAAAAAAATACTTTAATTCGTACTATTTCTTCCAGATCTAAAGATGTACTACTTCCAACTGGTATTTCTGGATCATTCCCAAAAGGATCGGCCCACCGATATCTTTTCAATCGACATATTCTTCAAGTTAGTCAAGCAGGACTAACAGACTACTGGTTGAAGGATGCCACTAAGAATTGGACCAAACAAGGAATAAATGTTAGAAAAGAATCTTCAGATGATTCTGGAACTGACGAGTTTCTTCGTTATTTAAGTGATAAAAACGCTACTGATCGGAATGCAGGATTGGTCACTTTCCAAAGTTTACTGAGAGTGAATATGTTGTTAATTATCGGCCTTGTTTTTGCACTCATTGTTTTTACGTGTGAGGTATATGTCAGTTCTCAAAATGATATGTTGATGTTGAATGTGATTGAAAGTGATATCGCAAAGGACGTCACATATTGAATTTTAAATACTTAGAAAAAGACATTGCCGTTGTCAGCATGCTATAAACTTCAGTAAATGACTTACTGCGGTCCAATAATTTTTCTCTGATACTTTCTAACTTCACTTGTGATACACGGATCATTTTCTTTTTAAGGTTTATAAACTAACATTCATTTCAATATTTTTTCCAGATAGATATATCATTATGGAGTATACATAATTATTAAATAATTATTATGATGATACTAAAAGGGTGTGATTTATAATTGCAGACTTTGCAGTATCTGAACAATAAACATTTACAGAAATGAAGTAATTTGTGATCGTTGGTGTGTTCCTCAGTACGGAAATGAGAAGAATCGAATTCATTCTCGTGCATACTTTAAAACATCTAAGTTCCCGACATCCCGAGTATAGTAATAGGTCACCTCTGAACAATTTGTCAGAAGTAATACGTCACTATTTCTTAGTCATATCTAACTTGCTGAAAATGGTTGGACTTTTCAAAATACCGAATTGTCAACTTTCTGTACAAAAGTTGCATATTTAATGAAATGTGAATATAAATTTTGAAAATAAATTGTTTTTCAGGTTTGGTTGTTGTTTTTCATCAAACTTGCTGCATGTTGGGTGATAAGTGAAAATACAGCAGAATATTAGTCATTCAATATATTGACATTAATATAAATTATAGTTTTCACCGGATCGTGATACATTTTCCAATTTAATTTCAGCTAATGGAAATCTTGTATTATATTAAATACCGTAATTATGTACTAATGCTTCAGGGTTCAATTTTGCTAATGTCTAGCATATTCCCGGTAACATGACCTTAGGACTGAGAAATCAGATTAGGTCAGTGTAGGTTATATAAATCCAGGTTAGCTAAGTGTTTAGGTCAGATCATTTATTTTAATTTCAGGTCAGGTCGGATAAGGCAAAGTCAGGTAAGCACACATAGCGTCTGTTAAGGTTTGGTATGAGATCAGATGAAGCCAGGTGAGGTTAAATATACTCATTTAGTGCAAGGTAAGGTCAAAGAAGTTCGGTCTATTTCTGGTAATGTCATGCTAAGTCTGATGGGATCAGGTAAAGTCTCTGCTATTTGGTACAATATGATAAGGTCGGAATCTGTCAGATGAACAGAGGTTTAATAAGGACTGGTTTGATCAGACATTCCCAAATCACAATGGTATGATATTTTCCTTAAGTATTTCCTAATGAAATGGGTATTTTGGTTTTTCAAACATGTACAACTAGAATTCTTTGAAGATTTTATACAGAGTGATATTCAATAGGGAAAATAAACTATTTTTCTGCCTTCTCTGTAATAATATTTATTGATGACAGGTTTCGGCTTCACAAAGGCATCATCATACCCATTCTGTCACAGCCAACAATTACAATATAACAGCATCTGATAATGCCTTTGTGACGGCGAAACCGGTCATCAATAAATATTATTACAGAGAAGGCAGAAAAATAGTTTGTTTTACCTATTGAACATGTACAACAAATACAATATTCCTAATATATCGGAATCTAACATTTTGACCATCATCTTCACATAATGAAATTTTTCTAGCGCTTATCTAATGCAAAATCGCAGTATCTGTAAATAGAACATACAAGTACTGCTGTATACTGTATCGATTTCATTTATTTCCACGGATTGATGTGAAGCCTTAAGTATACACATTCGTTTGGTAAACACCATGAGTGACAAATCAATGACGAGTTGACAACTCAATGTTTGAGATAGCATGTTATCATTTTTTTATAATTAAAATCATTTTATTACGCAATGGAAACAAACTGTTATACAAAAGAATAAAAAAATGAAGTGAATAAGAATATGATTAATTTCCTTTTGTGTTGCGATTTTTGTAAATATACAAATTCCTTCAGATATATTTACAGTCATATAAAATCATAGTCTCAAGTAAAAACTATATTTTTTCCGATTCCTTTGGTGTTTTTCTAATTGTTCGATTTAAATTAAATCATTCGTATATAGTAAATTAAGGTTTGTCATTAACAGACATCATTACATTAATTAAACAACAATTTAATACAAAGAAAAATTATTCTCGGCAGCGGGAATCGAACTCGGCACTTCTCGGTTTAGCCCCAAGCGTGCAGACCACTACACTACTGAGAAGCTAGTGTTTTCGTCGTCTTAAACTATACATACGTCAAAACATTATTATTCGCTTTTAATTTATTTTTACTGTTATGCATATTCCAAAAATGGGTAAACAATACGAAGGTGATACGGAAAATATGAATTATAAATCCACATTTTATAAAAAGACATCCAGTCTGGAAATGATATATTACTACATGTAAATATATTACTAAAATATTCCACTGAACATCAGAGCTAGGAAACAGTATCCAACAATGAATTGTGTTACTAATGTGCAAAGATGGGAGTACCCATGAGGCCTGTGGTCAAGGGTCCTGGCCTCATCCTCAATTCTCCTCATCCTCAGCATAACGAGGTGAGGATGAGTTGAGGACCCTCATCTAAAAATGTATGTTGAGGTGAGTTTAGAGACATAAGTGCTCATCTTCAATAAATGTTTCATATTTTTAGCGATAAATATGTAATTTCAATGTGATTTTTTTTATTATTTTGTTCAAGATTTATCAGTATCGCCTTCTATACATGTTCCTTCTTAATCCCCTCCTTGGTTATGTCTCACACCTTCCATTTCCTATGCCTTAGAAGGTGAGGATTAAAAATGGTACTCATCCTCAAATAATTGAGGTGAGGAAGAGTTGAGGTTAAGCATTACAAATACAGTTGAGGTAAGGACAAAAATAAGAGTTCTCGTCCTCATTACTTGAGGTGATGATGAATTGAGTCTTTACAAAAACTCCCATCTTTGCTAATGTGTATCTCCTGGGGAGACCAGTTTCTCTCAAATAGGGAGATTTCTATGGATTTCACGGTACAGGCTAAAAGAGATAACGGACATGGTTTGCGACCGAGGTTTCGTTCCTTCAAACCTCATCACACGCACTGGGGTAGATACTACATTAAACCAAGGATACGATGGCTTCAATCATCAAATAAAACGCAGTGAAATGCACCATAGCGTCAGGCGCGGATCTAGGCAGCGCTGACGGGGGGGGGGGGGGGGGCGAAGCACCAAAGGTATCGATGTCCGGCGAAAATTTATTTTACGTTTTTTGGGCAAAAAGACACTATTTTATCTGGATTTTTAGGAAATTTTTCGATTTTTTCCCCCTTTTTTTCCTTTTTCTCTTTTTCTTTCTTATTATTTTCCTGACGGGGGGGGGGCGCCCGCCCCCCCCCGCCTCCCCCTGTATCCGCGCCTGCATAGCGTGCACTATTGTATTTTTTATGTCGTTCTCCGGGGGGTGAACCAGAGTCAACCAATAGTGTTGGAGCCAGGTGACCGTGTATTATAGCCGGTTTGTTTGCTATTGGCTAAACTTCATTCTCCCTTCTCAGTCATGAAATACAAAACACATCATAAGTAATCTGTTGAGTAAGTGATCAAAATACATCATAAGTGATCTGTTGGAAAATTTTCCACAGATCACTTATGATATATTTTGTATTTCATGACTTACGCAATCATTCCTGAAGATGCACGCGATCTGCGAAACCGGGTCAAAGAAGCGATGAAATAAAATTAACAGAGAAAGACAAATGACATTCTATTTAATCCAGATCTTACGAATAATACGAAACACTAGAAAGAGGTAAATGATTGAGTTCTAGGAGAAAATAAAACCAGGACTTACTCAGCCTCTTCTAATTTTCCATTCCTTCGACACTGACTGCAGTTTTTTAAAAGAACATTTGCAAAGTGATATG
>JAQFYR010000555.1:0-12322 GCA_034694985.1 Campodea silvestrii
CTATTTATTAATTCTACAACCGGTTTCGTACATTGTACATGATCAGTTGGGCTGCAACGAAATTAGAATAGTATTCGAATTAAAATCATAATAGCAGTTAGACGTACCAAAACTATAAAATAAATCTAAAAGGAAGAATAAATTAACACACAAAATGGTATAATTATAATATATTCTACTATGCAGAGAAGTTAAATGATATATAGAATATGGTAAAACACCAAGGTTCAAACTCGATATGAGAATAAAGTAGATAAATTTATCATACAGTATACATTAAAATTAAGAATAAAATAAATAAAATACCGTATGTATTGAAATCACTTTATGAAATTAATAAGATTTTTTTGATCAAATACAAACTGCACAGTTGAAACACCTAAGATAGCAAGATACTGAAAAATTATATTTTGTTTAATATGCTTTAAAATTTAAATAATTTCCATAAAATCAACAGAATTTTTATTTTTAACAACGTGCAAAAGAGAAACTTCTTGTATATCACAATAACCAGATTGATTTTCTAACATGTGAGAAGCGAAACCACTATTTTCCATATTTTTATAGCTCAGCTGATGATGTACAGTATTCATACAGAGAAGACGTTCAACTTTTCATTTCGATCTTTATCACTTTATAATTTTTCGTGACAAAGTGTGTCCAATACTCAATGCCGCCCTGTCACATTTAATTTAATATTATTTACTTTAAACGAAATAACAATATTATGTATTTTGACATCCTGCATTATTGGTAATATATTAAAATAAAGAATAAATTGTCTTGTTTATTTTTCAGATTGCTTGCCCTGAAATGGAGTGTACGTATAAGTCTAATTTATTTCTTATTCATTATTTTGAGAAAGTACTTTTCAACCGGACGTCGATAGCTTTTGGAACAAGTAAAGTATAAAGAAAAAAAATCCTTTCAACAAAAAGACACAGATTACCACATTATACTGTAGATAATGTATACACCCGATTGTTATTTATATATCTATGTTACTTTCGATACAATTAAGATAAATGACTTGTAAAAGAATACTGTAAGTTTATTTTGAGAAGCAAGAGATAACATTATCATAACATTTTGGAGAAAGGTAACAAACTTTGGAATATACAAATAAAGCAGCTTTTCAAATTTGACGTCATAAAATACAAAAGATTGACTTGGTAAATCTTTTTAATGACGTTCTCTCCTTCCTAAAGTAATTTTAAACAGTTTTTAAATATAACGTATATATACAGAAATATTTTTCCATTTATTGAAAATATTCCTTAGATTCATAATAAACAAAACAAACTTACAACCCAGGAAGTGTGAGATTTTATTACAAGAAAATAAAATTATTATACACAATTGCATTTCAAATCGGTTTCATCTCTCATAAAAAGAACCAAATAAAATATTCTATTTTCAAATATAAAAACAGTTCAACGTTTTCCATATCCTCTACAAGTTTCAAATCATTAAGAAATTTACTTCTTAAACATAAATTAAACAGCGCCTTTCGTTTATGTAACACAGTAGTTCTCACCTCAACCAACGAAAATAGTAAAGACTGGGAAATGTAAATGGAATAACTTATATGTGAGATTAAATTTGTAAGAACGTGCCGCTATCCACCAATACGATTTTTCTGTGATTTGTATGTACTAATATATTCATATGCAGTTCAAAATGCATGAAAATTATTTAATAATATTTGGTTTAGATGTTTGCTGCTAGTGATTTTAGTACATCACACTGCATGTAAATCCAAGGCCGTATGATTAATTATAAGCGAGGGGTTCTTACTTCTTAAGTCCCCAAATGGAAAAATTAAGAAGGAAAAAGGAGAAATTTGAAGAAAAGTCCATAAAAATCACACACAAAACCCATCCCGAAGTAAATCCAATGTACGGCCTTGTATGAATCAGCCCATTACTTATTTCTACTTATCTGGGTTTATGTGCATTTGAAATACATTATATTAGCGGTAAATTATTTCATTATGGTTGTTTGTCATAGGGATGAGTTCGGCTGACTGGTCAACCGGTTGACCGCCGAAACCATCGGCGACCGGTCAAAAAATAATAACCGACTTTTTTAACTCACTAAAATGGTAACATACGCTTATTACACTTCGTTAGATTCGTATTGACGAGTACATTTCGAAACTGCCATTTATTATTGTCAAAAGCGATTTTTTGTACGCCAAAAATATGTCTAAAAACGGTGTTTTTCCAAATTTTGGCTAAACTAACGGTCATGTCAACAAGTCACACATCATTGGATTCGGCTAGTCGAGCGAAAATTGAGCAGAGCCTCTAAAAGCCCTCATCGGGTCAAATCCAACGATGATAACTCGCTCTTTACGCCATTTCTTGAGCTAAAATTGTGGAAAAACATCGTTTTCCGAAATAATTTTGGTAACTGCCGCGAAAATAAATCGATATGGACTATAATAAATCACGTTTTCGGAAAGGTACTCGTCGGGACGAATCCAACGATGTATAATATTTCACAATTCCGAGTCACTGGGCGATTTTTTTTTAAATAATTTGTTTTTGCTCGGCGATTTGACCGGTCAAACGGCGTAGGTCATCGGTTTTCGAGAAAAAAAAACACTATGACTCATCCCTACTTTGCCATAATTTGCTAATAAATGGTTGAGGAGTAATCCACCAAAAAGGCACTGTTAGTTATCAGAATAGCAATTAATTTGTTATTAAATATGTGTATTTTAACATAAAATTCCACTTTGATTCATATAGTAACTTTTCGGTAATAAAACAAAGTTTCAGAAATTCCCATAAGAATACACGGGTCGGTGAAACTTAATTCACCGACCTAAGTATACTTATGAGAATTTTAGTAATTGTGAAAATATATTACGGAAAAATTGCTCAATGAACCGAACTGAAAAAAAATTACAAATTTGTAACATGTGTCTAAAAGTAGAAATTATTCTGACGTTGGAGGGGATCTATATAAAGATTATAAACCCATGTTTATTATTACTTCTGGGGATTTGGTTAGAGCAGATCTTTGGCATAAAAAAATCAACAAAATATCACCAAATCATCTTATCGTTATATTTCTTTTCACCGTGTCCCAGTATTCGATTATGAATTGGGATCTCAAAAATAAAAGTCAAATTTGAATAAATAATTTATGCAATATAAATTTATTAACAATTGAAACTCTGTGAAACATACTTTTTTTAAAGATATGGGGAAAATAAATATGTCAGCACCTACCGGTATTTTCTGGAACCTACCGGTATCTTCTTGAAATATATTTCCTTACTATAAGCAAGAGGAATGTTACCAAACTTAGACGAAACGTCCAACGCAAGTATCGCAACCTGAAATATTAAAGGAAATAAAGTATAAGATTTGTTAACAGAAAAACTTTATAATATTCTCTAAAGCATATTAAACGACAAGAAAAATAATAGTAATAATAATTACTATTTTAAATTGGGCACACCACACCCATTAGGTTTTATATATACAATGTAAATAATTGCACCAGGAGTGATCACTCCTGAATGCACAAATTATCAAAGAGTTATAGGATCCAGTAGCCGAGTGCATTACCAGTCTTTAACTCCTCGGGGCACTACTTTAACTTATTTGGGATTTAGGGTACGGTACGTCGGTACGGGTATGGAAAGTAGTGCCCTGAGGGGTTAAGGGGTGCTAATACGCCTGACTACTAGATCCTATAACCTTCTGATAATTAGTGCAAATATTTAAAATATGTGCAGTAATAATAATGTTTTCAAAAATACAGGTATTAATACAAATGTTATGAAATACAGGAATTAATAGAAATGTTAGATATCGAATTTTGCCGTGCAGTAATTATATTACAACAAGAGCATAAGAAACCAGGCTTATTTAGTTATTTTCATAGCAACGAGTTTCCTGTTTTCTCAGCGTGTGAGAGCAATATTTTGTATTTGGTATCCTTTTCAATTAATTCAGGAACAATAACTTGTGAACAGCAAATTTATGAATGGTGGCAATCGTTCCACGCAGACTCAAAACATTACTACACTGTTATTTGAGCATTCAAAATATTCGATCAAAATAAATACTCTTTAATTGCACATTACATCTAATGTTACAGGCCAACTTGTTAAATATATTATGTAGTGTGATTGCAGTATTAAATACTAAGCAACCTTATTAGAAAGTGCACTATTTGATGCAAGTCTGAGGAGACATATTTGATATATCGTTTGTGGTAATATATTATGAACAAAATAATTTAATCGATATAAAATGATGTTTCATTTTCGTTCTTATTACAACTTTGGAAAACCGACCATGGAATTCGGTGTACATGTGTTGCTATTTTGTATATATATAATTATGAAAACGTGTTTCTGAGTTACAGTGTAAAAAATAAATATTTATTTTCGTTTTCCATCAACGTCATTGGTTTTTTCCGAGAGCACATATGTTCTTGTTACTGATAAGGAAAATACATAATATCTCATTGTTTTCAGGGATTGAAAAGATTGTCTACTCAAATGTTCTGTTTTTTAAATGACGAATGTGTATAGAGATATATTGTATTCTGCTCCCATTAAAATTGTCCTATTATAAAAATATCACCTACACATTGATTAATATATTTTAAATCTATTACCAAAATTGCAAATTAAGTGTTCGCAGATTTAATATGAATTAATTGGAAAAAAGAAAAAAAACGGAATCAACTCTGGTAAAGTGAATCTTCAAAAGTACTAAGGTATATATGCACACTGCCTGAAAAATTCTGACAGTCCTTAGTTGATAATGATATTGTATGAAACAAAAAATACAATAAGACTTTTACATGCATAATTCACTTTGAAGAAGAAGTTAGTAATTAACACCCTCTAATTAGTGTTCTACTGTTTCGTTTGTTGTACTCCTTGGAATGATGAGAGAGCTTAGTACAGCTTTCTTATTTTAGAAACTCCATTCGATTGGCATGTTATTGTGAATTTCTTTCCATAATTTACATGATTACTTTTGACATACTTAAATAATATTGTTAAATTTCATGTTGATGACTTGCGCTACAAATTCATAAGGTATCGTTTAGCAAATAGATTACTCCTATAAAATCTTATAAAGGCGCGATATTTTGATTTACATACCGTACAAGTAAAGAATTATGCTGTACCGAAACTTTTAATTTAAAAAAATATAGGGCCAATAGCGGTTTTATAGGGTCATCCGAGCTGAAGAATTTGGGTTCAAGTCGAGTCGAATTTGACAGAAAAGTTTCGAGCTTCGAGTCGAGTTCAGCTTAATCGGTGTATAAGGCTTAAACAAAGTCAGAGTACTCTTTTAATTTAGTAATATACAATGAACAGTTTGTGTAACGTTCATTTGAAACATATTTCTCGACAATAATATCTTAACCTAAAACTGATGCATATTATATAGTGAAGCAGAATTAGAAATTTTGTAGGCTATTAGAATTCGAGATTTTGGAAAAGAAATCCTATGCAATACTTTCACGTGTGACGTGTCTGTATATACATGAAGATATAATTATTGGAAAATACGTGGAAAAATACTAACAAAGGAAGATGCGGTCGTTCCAATATGTTTCTATTAACAAATAGACTAGGCGACTGGCAAGTTAGGCCTAGTCGTATGAATTCAAATTGTTATTTCCTTCGATGAAGTATATAATTTCATCATTTGGAGACTCACAAATAAGTAAATATACACATGTATGTACAATGTATAGTAATACATTATTTTGCAAGTAGTAAAAATATACTGTTGCAATAATGAAAGAAATATCATTGGTTCTTTAAAACTTTGTAATTAATTACTGAGTCTTTCATAATACTTTCTTATAACATAAAAAATTATGGTATAGTTGATGTCAAGGTTTGGACTTTCGGCATTTGTTTCATGGGGGAATTTTATGCCAAAAGTGCCATTGCTCCGTTTGCTCAGTTAATTAAGTCGTGGTTTTTAACATTTTCTTTGAAAAATGTATTAAAAGTTTCAACTGTTTTATTTAAGTTGAAATATGCTTTAAAATTTACAAATTCAAGTAACGATGAGTCCACTTCATTACTAATAGCATTCTACAATAATTTAATATGCTGGTTCTCGTACAATTAGCGAAAGGATGACAGATTGAGATTTTTGAGCAATATCTTGTAATCGGTTCTATGTAAATATATGCTTCTATTTTTACACATACATTTTATAAATAGTTTTTGGACTGATTCCAAGAGGTCCTCACCTTTGACAGTGAGTGGATATCATATCAGATTGAAGGAACATAAGGCTGACCTTATCTTGAACGTTTCTTTTTGTTTGAACTTTGATAATTTTTGAAGTAATCGTTATGATAACTTGCCTTCTGCATTAATGTAATCTTGAAAGTGAAACATTTAACTAGTTATAAACAAAGAAAAACTGGTATCTGCGAAATGTAAGAATTCGCGTGTTTGAACTCTTTGAAGACAAAAAAGGTGAAATTATAGATCGGGTTCATGCAAGTATTATCGTTTTTTTTTTATCTCGTAATGTTTTTATTACTTTGACGCAATACAAAGTGTTACATTTTAGAAAACTATGTATTTCAAGTGCTTTCATTTGATATACAATACGACCAGAAACGTATTTCAATACAGCGAGAAAAATAAACTGCAACCCTTTTCGAATTTCGACGAGTTTTACCGTGTCCCTGGAATTTCGAGTATTAAAATATCGAGTTCGAGTAGAGTTGATCTTTAAGAAAAGTCGATTCGAATCGGAATTTCGGGTACTCGCAAGTCCCTAGGTTTTTAATAATTATAAGCACAAATGTCAAGAATGTTTTTGGGAAAAATTATTGTAATTCTCCTCGATTATTTGAGATTGTTTTAATAGGTATTTCTTATTACTATACATTATATTATGCCAGAAATTGCAAAGCCTGAAAAGACATAGCAAAATACTTTTCTTCATGAGGGTTAGTGGTTTACTTTCGTTAACAACCATTTTGAAAAGAGCTCAAATACACCACAGAAAGAAACAAAATAAATATAGTTTCCAAAGCTTTTGATATAATATTAGTATTACATCTTGTTCACTGGACAAGTAAAAAGTTCCACTGTAAGCAAAAAGTTACATGAATTACATCTTGTTCAATGGACAGGCAAAAAGTTACATTATAACTTTCTGCTTGTCCAGTGAACAAGATGTAATTCTGATATTATATTGAAAACTTTGGAAACAATATTTGGTTTCTTTTCGTGGTGTATTTGAGCTCTTTTCAAAATGGTTATACCAAAATACTATAAACTTTTTATACAGCAAAATTCGTTTCTGATCAAATTGAATTGTTTTCTTACTTTGTCATGTAGGAATGAGAACCGTCTTTTTCCTCTTTCAGAATAAATTTTCTTAATCCATTGTAGTAACTTTCATGAAATTCTTCCCAATTCAAATGACGAATATCGAAATTAAATTGTTTTCTGTCTTCTGGTGATAAAGATTCGTAGATTTTATAAAATCCTTTACTTGAAAACTTCCAATCACGACAGGAAAATGGTTGAAGTGCAACAGCTAATGTACGAAGCTTTTGACAAAGTTTCAACATTCTGAAAATAAAAATTATAAAATGTGAAAATATTAACCTTTTATATTATTTATGTTGGTGAAAAATATTGCAATATTGTGAAATTCATTTGATACGTGATTTTGAGCTAGCCTATTACATAATTTTGTGAAGAACAGTGCTTAGTGCAGTATGAAAATAGTTCAAGTAGAAGAACAAAGACCTTCAACGATGTAAAAAAATAATAAAAAGTATACATAAAAAAGTAAAATAAATAAAATAAAAAATAAATGAAAAGAATGAAATATGAATTAAGTAAATAAAAAAAATCAAATTTAAATAAAAATGAAAAGCTAATCGACTAAAAAAAAAGCTAAACTGATTTTAAAACTACATTATCAACAAGCAAAAGAATAAAAAAATCAATAAAAAAAACTGAAAACCAAAATACAAGTGGGCAAACAGAAACAAACTACTGCTGATGCAAACAAAATGGTTTTCAACTCATTTCACTCCATTTTTTAAATGCAAACAGTTTAGGCTATTCACAAAAAGTTAATCAAAAATCATACTGCTTTTTGAGTTGTCAGTTGTCAGGTTTACTGTTCCAGTTATCAAAAAATGAACAGTAACCTTTCTCAAGGCAAATTTAATTTTGTTTAATTTCAGAATCAACTATTTTTGATAGGGAGTGTTCATTTCACATAGTCAGGACGTAGCTTAGTCAGAATGGATTTTTCATTTGACGCCATATTTGAATATAAATAGTCTAGTCGGTAAGCCAGTATCTATGCGGGCTACTTTGAACCTCCTGCCATCTTTTACAACTGCCATAAAGAAGTTTTGGTCAAAGACAACAGAAATATAAAAAATATCAGATGTTGACTAGGCAAGTCCTGACTACGCGAACTGAACGCTCCAATAGTATCAACTGTTTAGTAGAATGAAAGAAACCTTTTTCTGACGTTATTTCTTCAAGATGGCGACTGTAAAGGGAGTGGTAACAAATGGCAACAAGATTAGTTTTAACTTACAATGGTCAACAACTTCCCAGAAATTTATCAAAATTAACATTATATTTGAACGAAACCCTTGTACAGTATTAACAGTTCGCTGTGGCAGTTTGGAGTTGTTAGTTGGTTCGAATTCCTCCACAGTAATTCTTTTTTGGTTTTACTTTCCCACATATCATTATTTTGGTTTTCTATTTTTATTTGTTGATTATTTTACTCCTTTGCTTGTTGATAACTTTGTCCTGAAGATGATGACATAGCGACAGAAACTACACTCGAACAGTTCTCTAACGTTTTTGTATTATTGAGGAATACGCGTTCTTTTGTTGGTCTATTTTAGTTTTTCATTTGTCCTCAAATCTTTTTATATTCCATATTCTATGTAAAAAAATTAAGTTTTTATTTTACAAAAATCCAGTATTACAAAGTTCTTACGCTCAGGACTTAAAACTCTTCAGAATATTAATCACAAAATTTCAGTTCACTATGTATAATCGAACATTTTTGGAAGATATATTAATTGTCAAAAGTCAAAACTTGCCTTTTCTTTTGTCTCTTTACAGAAATTTAGTTTAGACTACTTTATAGCATTATAGGTTGATTGAAAGATCCAAATTTCACAGAAAGCTTCCAAACTTGTATAAAAGAGTATCCTTCGGATCACATTTGAACACCATAATTAACGAAATTATACTCATAATTTTTTTTATAAATGTCTGAAAGTGTTCTAGAAAGGCCAAGGATAACCGCACACTCATGAAGGCGATAATGCAAGAATGTTTTTTTAGACAAAAAGCACAGCATTGGTTATACTTTTTTCATGTATCTAAATGTAACCATGCACACTGATCAGCCAAATAGTGAAAACGCTTTTTCAACTAAAAATCATTTTCACTTTATCGTGCTGTCCAGCTTATTTGCTGGATGAGTGTGCAGACGTCCTTACACAACATGTATATTTTAGCTCACCTAAATTTCCTATTCTTAAAAAAGGTGATGATATCTACTAGAAGTGCTGGAAGAACCATTTTGAATGTATAGAAGAAATTGTAGGAAATAAAATTTGATCTGTATTCACAACTTGGATACCAATAGGTTGATAGCATTGGATGACTATGTGAATTATGATCAACATTATGAGCAAATCTCTGCCATGTTAGTGGATTGAGAGCGCCAGAAGTGTAGTTGAAAACTTGAATTTCCTCAGATCTGTGGAGAGAAAGAAGTAATAATTATGAGAGATTTAGTTATATAGACATTGAATATAATACATGCACAGCATCATGTGTGGGGAGAAAATGCTTTCGTTTTCTAATCTCTACACGGGATGCAAATACTTACTTTAAAAAAAAAATTATTTTTTTTTTTACTTAATATGATATCCATGCCCATAACAGCCTATAAACAAACATGGCGGGCACGGGACCTACTATAAATTTTAACGTGGGGTTCCGAACCACAGAGAGGGGTGTACTTCACGTGACCCTGGAATATTGTCACACAGTGTACTGTAACAGTCAGAGGTGAAGGCTATAAACGTTTTCACGCCAGATGCCAGGATCGGACACCAGTCAGCTGTTAGTGATCTGGAGTTCCCTCACAGTAGAGTCAAACGAGCTATCCACTGAGCTGCCGTCTTGTTATAAGTATACAGAACTTCCGTTATAAATTCAGTGACATTGCAGAAATAAGGAAAAATAATAAAGTACAAAATATAAATCAGTAATAAGGTTACTTAATAACTCTATATAAATAATAATGACAATTTACTGAAATACAGCAATGTTAGAATAACTTGAACAATTCACTAATAATAATAAAAAAAGCTGTGAAGTTAGTTTGACTGTCATTGAAATATTCACATCTTATTCACATTTTTCTAAACGAATGTGCTAAATTTAAGTGAAAACTCTGTGCAACAGGTTTCATTTAAAATTTCATTCGAAAATTTACTGGAAATATTTAAGTGTGATAGAGTAACAAAGCTGTCCAAATAGAAATAATTTTAAATTCAAATAATTATGATCATAAATGAACGTAGTTATCCATTAAAAGAAATACCAGCTGGCACAACAGCAACATTAATACTAGAAAAAGTATAATAGCTGAACCAATAAGATTTCTTTTTACTATACCGGAATCATTATTTATATATTATCATTTGACCTTACACATGTTCTTTTGTTCATCTCCCAAAAAACCCATTTACCTTTTCATTCCTGTATAATATGCAACAGCAATAATGAAATTAACAGAAAGATCTACAGGAACCATATCACAGATTTTATCTCCTATACCAAAGAACTCCCTGAGGAGTCCCTTACCAAGTGCAATGACGTAGGAACCAGGTCCACCAGCAGAATCAATCCAACCAGGACATGGTTCATGCAATGATGATGTCACTGAAATAAGAGTTAACAGCTTATAAGTACAATAATGAAGGTTTTCGGAATAGGGTGTCTTTAACAAAAGTTTTAACAAATATTAATTCGTGTGTGAATGACTGTAACAGTGACATAGAGTGCTCGAATCTATCGATCCTTATAGACGATCTAGAATGTATTTGTCTTAATTCTTCCGATGTATTTGTGCAAAACAAAATATGGTTTCGGCGTTCAAAATGCGATGATCAAGGTCTACGAAGTATACTACTGAAAATGATTATACTATACAGATGAATCTGAAGAAATTGTAAATTGTGAGACCAGAACGTTTAATAAGTTGGATATCTTAGTCGACTGAAGTTAAAAAATCGACATATTCTTTAATTGAAACCAGAATTAATCTGGAAAAGTCACTCTAATATAAATTTTATTCCCGTCTATAAAAGTTACTACAATTTCTCAGAAATTATATTACGTCTCTCCATTCATTTTCACTCATATAGATTTTACTGCAATTTAAAAATATGAAAATATTTCTGCAATCTGAAAATCGTAGATTGTAAAAGAAAATTGACAGTTTATTTACACACAAACACACATCACACCGGTAACATACTTTTGGAGAAAGTGTGCTAACTTTTACATAATGAAGCTGAGTTTTATACACGAAAATAAGAAAACTTTTTCCATTGTTAAGTTTCCTTTTACCAAATGGTATCTTTAAATCAGTGTTGAAAGGATGGTCTCAAAGAACAGAACATTTACCTACTTCGCGTAAATTTCCGTGATTAAAAAATTACAGCTTTTCAAACAAAAAAACTCCTTTTATGAATTCTAATCATAGATATATAACAATTCGGTGTTATTAAATTACCTATTGATGGTCTCACAATTCCAATAGGCATTATTTTCTCCTGATTTTGTAAGAGATTCTCTGCAACAGCTTTCGTGAAGCAATATGTATTTGGCTTGCCATACAAGAACCTGAAAAATAAAAATTAGATACGTTTTCAGACTATTCCTTTTGTTATCTCAACTTCCATTCATGCAAGGAAAAATATTATTGTCGAAAAATTACTACGTTTATATAATTTAATAACATGTCTCATAATCAGTTGAAAGAGCAAGTTTAGCAGGCAACTTGGAGAAAACCTAAACTTATTTGTTTCGTCCAACAAGTTCAAATACTACCACTAGAGGCACACTTCCAGCTGAAAAATAGTGCAAATTTATTTGAAAGTAGGCCATAACAGAAAAAACTTACGTCACATAATCACGTGACTCCTTTACACATCGTGTTATTGTAGCCGTGAACCCCACTTTAAGATCCGCCCTAAAACTTGTCTTCACCAATCAGCGACTGACCGTCTT
>JAQFYR010000556.1:0-12316 GCA_034694985.1 Campodea silvestrii
TATATATAATTCCTCCACCACTCAAACTACACTAACCCTCTCCATGGGGAAGTGGTGTTATTACGTATTAATAAAAATACAAATTATTTAATGTAAAATAATGAAACGATAATAAAATATATGAGTAAAAAAAAATATATATTCTTTGCTTAAAAATATCCATATAGTGAGAATTTTTCTCATAATAATAAAAATAAAATATATACATTTAAAAGATTAAATATGCACATTACTAATGCAGCTTATGGTGTAAATGATTTTTTTTTCAAGTGCGATATTTTCCCAAAATCATTAAAAACATTGTCACCGTAACCAAAATTATTGATATATGTATATAAACAAAATTCCTACATGTGGGAAAATATATGAGCTAAATCATACTATATGAAACTGATTTTACAGTTACAAAAAAAATATTATAGGGAATAAACAAAAATTCCTAAAAAGTGGATGTGGAGGTAGGGAAACAATAAGCTCTGTTATTGTCAGGGGGCTTCTGGAGTCTTGTAGCTTTGGGCAATATTGGGGAAGCAGGCAGGACCTACTTGATCAGAAATGGGGTCGGCTAACAGCCTATTTACTAATATTTTCATAATATCATGGAGATTATAGTTCAAACAGTGTAAACGTCTCCTAATGCAGTGACAGATACTGAAAAAAAAAACGGAAAGCATTCTGAGAATAGTAAAAATAATGTATATCAAAATTGTATTTAGGGGAGGGTGTATATGCTGTAATATCTAAGCATGAATCTATGTCTTCGAAAAAATTTGGTGGATGTTTATCTATTGTGGAAATCATTAGGGACCTATGGTTGGCTAAGAAAACTGGGAGGAAAAATATGCTTTCGGATGTTATTAGGGCAGGGGTTAATTCTACACACGGGGCAGTGCCTTTATAAGTAAATTCTAAATCTCCTCTCTTCAAAATAACGGAGTATGTACAGGGAATACCGCCTATCTCAAAAGTGGTTATATTGACATGGGAGATTCTGTCAAAACATTGTACATCTATTTTATCTCCAGTTTTTGGAATTACAAAATGAATATTGTAATCCATTTGAATATGGATGTCCATTTCATGCTGATAGCATTTTACTTTACAAGTATTATCAATCATTCCTCGAGATAAACCTTGGAATGATTTGATAATACAATAATCCTGGGTACTAATGGTTTTTCTGATATAAAGCATAGGTCATCTGCTTCTAAGTTGCAATGGGGTTGATAAACTTTTTGTATACTATTATCAAGATTTGAAAAGCTAATAACGTATTCTGTGCTGGGAATTTGGTCTTAAATTTTAAACGGGATAGCTACATACTTAAATGGTTTTAATTTTGATAAGATGTATCTAGGAATTAAAGGTATTTTAATTACTAACAAAACTGCACCTTCTGTTATTCCACACTCTATTAGTGGGAGAGTATATAATCCGGTAAATTCTGAAATTGGAATTGTTAAATCTAAATTAAATTGTTCTGTTTTAAATTGTATTTCTTTTAAAAGTGAATATAAGGTATCTGAACCTATTATATTAGAAGGGATATAATTATTCTGACAAGATGTTAATAAATCTTTTTGTTGATCTCTAGTTAGCGTTGGTACGTATGGTTTATATAAAATAAATTCTTTTAAAATGCTACCTTGTAAAATTCTATTTAAAAATCTAAATGTATTTTCGTTATTATATAACTTTGGTCAGTGTTTTCTTAAAGTTATTATGTAAAAGTGGTGAAAATAATATTTCGTCTCTAAATTTAATAACAAAAGTAGGATTTGGCGAACTTGCATATTTATCTTCCGATTTTATTATGTTTTGAAAGTCTGACGTCATAATTTTATCTATGGAAATATTTAAAATGATCGGATAAGCTGTAGTGTAAAATAAAGGAGGTGATAAAGGAAAGTTATGGATACCATTTGCTGTTTTATATATAGGATTTATTTCATCGGCTTTAACTGTAAAAATTTTAAGTAAAGTAACTAAAATAGATAAAGCTGTAAAATGACCGTGTTTATGATAATTTTTAATTTTCTGTAATTGCTATTTATCGGCAGTGCCTTGTAGCAAATTATTTGAAGAAGTTGTTGATTGTTTTGTTCGCGTTTTTGGGGAAGGTTTCTTTGATGATTGTGTAGGAATACGACTTTGACTTGAAGTTGACCTTTTTATTTCCTTTATTTGAAGCGTCGGATACCACCGATAAATAATATATTAACACTTTCAAGATTTTGTCGGCGGATCTATTCTGTAGCTGGGGTTAGTATATTTTCGACAATATATTCAATATTTGCAGAAAAATCGATAATTTTTTGCGATTTTTAATTGATGGTCGAAATCGTCTATTAAAATTCGATGTTAGAATCGGGATTGAGAAATTTTGCGGCAAACTCTGTAATCATTAATACATTGTTACTGTATGCCGCTTGGAACTGAATGGATGTGTGCATAACGAAATATATTTTTCTTTATGATACCACTACATTATTTAATTTATGCTGAGTCAATATCAGTTAAATAATTTCATTAATTAATTTTAAATAAATAAGCAAAAAAAAGTTTCCCCTATCGGCGTTCTGCATGACTTTGCAATTAAAATTCAGATCTTTGCATGGGCGAACAGAATCGTAAACGATTATATTAAGTTTTTCGCAAAACAGTGTATGTGACGTGACAATGAGACTAAGAGGTTCGCAGCGTCTCCTGTTACACAAGCGCCAATTTTGGATACCGAAATTTTCCAGTCTTCTAGACGTTCTTTAATTTAGGGGTTTTGACTCAGGTGCTGGCACTTTTATCTCGTCCGACCGGAATCCTATCCATTGCTCTCCTGAACCTTCATTACCAGGATTAGACCAGAGGTTTCCCCTTGCTTGAAGTATGACTAGTACTATAAGAGGATCTCTTGGTCCTATTATCACCCAGACAAGTGATAAGACTTCATTGATTTCATCAGTCAGTGAATGAAATAACTTACGTAGCGATTCGTATATTTCGAGTACGTTGCCAATGGCAAGAGGATAGTAATCTGTAAAATCCTAGCCCATTAAATTATAAGTAAATACGGTTTACTGTCAGTATGTTCAGCTGTGGTTTTCACAACTGACGAGTTTCCAAGACTCGTTATTACTAAAGAACTATTTGAAAATATTCTAGAACCATACAGTTTGTCAAAGTCAGTACATCTCATTTGCATTTTTGCAGTGTTAAGTGAAGTCAGCAAAATGCTTCATGTTGTTACTACAAGTATCAGTCAATGAAGTCAGTCAGGTATCAGTCAATGAAGGTATTGGCTATTCCCATTCTTCTGTTGGTCCGTAATACTCTATAAAAATACTTTAGAGTACCTTCTATAACATACCGGTAATGCAACAGGAATTCGATAAAGTTATCGAATTTCCCATCTGTACCAAACAATTCGTCTTTCATAATACACCATTCCCCATTCAAACTATAGATAAAATTCACTAATGGTGGTAAAGTCTTTTCCTCTCTTGGTAACTCAATGTTTAAATCTTTAACAGAATTGAATGCCTCCGGAGTATCGATCCCGAGACTCCTTTTATCTTGAACAACGACCTTCATAGCATCTAATAAAGTCTCTAAAGTTAATTTTCTATCAATAAATACTGGTTTGGTTCCAGACTCATCTATCACAGGTTAATTCTCAGTCTTAGAAGAGAACCCAACAGTAGCAGCCTTTGGCTCTATGGCTATAATGTTTTGACCGTCCAGCGGTCTCGTTATTTGTCAAACGACACGTCTCATAGTCCGAACAATAACACGTCAATAAAAAACAGTACGAAACGTGGTTCACATGAAAAGTAATATTTCACATCAATATCACGTGAACAATCTTTGCAGTTTATAATTATTACTGTGTGAGGAAGTACAGCATTTCAAAGTGATATTTGTCTACTACAATTTCTTCAAAATACGAGTCAGTTACTTTTCGAATGCGAATTACTTATTACGTTTTGTATACGTAAGATACTCTGTTGCATTGATTTATATCTGCAACAAATTGTTCTTCTTACCGCGTGTCACTTTGTGAACATTTTTGTCGTCCACCAGGACAAAGGATATATGTAACAAGTTTTGTTGTTTGGATTGAAGAGCACCGTCAACATTAATTTTCACTCTCACCGAATTGGAATATACAAAATCAATGTCAAGACGGTGTGTTTTCAGTTTTACTAATTTATTCCACAACATTGTACAGTGTGCCATACCTCATGCCGCATAATTACTGTAAATTCATTATTAACACTCATGCATACTACTGTTTTGTCGTCATTTATCTGGAAGGAAGGAAATCCCCATCAAATATTACCCTGTATTCCTTGAGTTGCAAATTGTGTTGGATGGCAAATGATAACTATCATCTTATAAATTTAAATAGGCGTCCCTACTAACAATAAATGTGTAAATGATAATGCATATATTTATGATTTTCCCCGTCGCTGTACACTGGCGGTAGCCTTTACAGTAGAACACCATTTCTAGGTAATATCTAAAAAAAAATATATATATATATTTTCTTTAAAGTCCAGAAGGAACGGTGTTGTATTATCAGCAGTCACTACAATACTATCGACTGCAACACATAACTAGCTTGAAATTGAATTGAACTCTTGTTACTTCACGATATTTTCAAGTTTCCTTAACTATTGTTTCAGTGAAATTCTACTGAAGGATATTCACATTATGCATGGACGGTTCACGTTTGAAGTACATGGTTTACAGCGCCGCAGAACCATAAAATTTGCTGTGATGTCTGAGAGAAATTGTAACAGTCCACTGAAGAAATTTCAATCTTCCACGGCCAGCTAGTGTTTTTAGTTGTCAGACAATTTACCCCAACTTCTTAGCTATATAAATTTCAAACTTTCACGATTGAATCACTGGCGTATTAACTCTGGTGCCGGTAATTTCACTAAGTAATTCTACTATTACACACGTAAATGACTTCCTATTTAATAATTAAATGTCCATCAAAGCCTCTTGAATAATCGTGTTGCATCATCACAGTACCACCAATGGCTATTTCTGTGTGTCCAAAACCATGACGTATTGGCGGCAAGCATGAACGCCGTGGTTGTCCATTGCAATCGGGATGAGCATCTTCAGCATGGCGTTTCCTTCATTCCTGGATCCGAAGATTCCTGTCGATTCTATGCTGGCGTTCATACTCTTCCAGTTGGTGTTCAGGTCTGGTTTCCATGGCTTTCTCCACTCGCCAATCGGAGATTGATTTGAATCACTGCTAAAGGTAAATCGTCTTCCTCAGTAAAACCATCATCCCTTGGCTACGCCACTGGTCTGCACCGAAATGCGAACTCACACAGCCCCCGCCAATGAAATCAGACAGGTTTTGTTTCGCCCCTTCCTATATTTAGTTCTTCTGCCTTGATCAAAACGTTTTGTTGAAATGTCTCAACATCAGCAGTGATGGTCTCAAGAGACGATCTGTCAATAATTATACGTTGCTTAATGCTTATATTCCACAACGTCTAGTTCATCAAGACTTTCAACAGAATCCAGAAGTTCTTCTAAGTTTTTATTGGGCACTCAGTAACCTGCTTCAGATGCAATTTTCTTGATCTATGGAACATACATTCATTCCCTGTAAGTATTCATAGTCCTCTTTAATGCACAAATCTTGGAGCAGTAACTTGAATTTCTGATGGTAGATGCAAACACAAACGGAATGCTTCCTGCTGCTCCTGGAAGTGCACATAATTTTGGTTTCAGGTCATCCAAGCTAGAGAGTCCAATTATCATATCTCAACTTTCTTCTTTAAACTGTTTGAACGCTTCTTTCAAGGGGCGAAAAATATGACGTTTTTCTTTAACATGGATAATGGAGACTACTTTTTCATCCCAGCACGCTGGCGACTTACGTTATCGTCTTCACAAAAGTTTACCACTCCTTCATTGCTTCTGGTTTGCACAATATTCCATGTTCCTTAGTTCTGTTCCTGGCTTTTCGTATTTGACGAAGTGAAGCTTGGGGGAAGTATTAACTTTAGCACATATAATATTTGAAAGTGTCTGATCATTCAGAGACTGTCTGGAATCAGTTTTACTTTTCTTAGTAATAGAGAAAACTCTGCGAATCTGGATTTGACTGCTTTTCTTTTCATTTGATAGGAAAGCCAAAACAAATCCATATTCGTATGATTAATCACATTATTCGTAGATATTTGTGACACAACATGTGATGGTGATTGCATTGTATTGTGCAGTAGTCTATACACTCATCACAAACGTCATCTGGATTACAAGTATGTAAAACATTTTCAATCATGTCGGAAAAATACTGAACATTTTCGAAGCTTACTTCCTTCTGTTTTCTAGATCCACAAATACAGAATGTTCTAAGACTGGACAATCAAATGAAAAAAAAAACTTTAATAAAGTATGACACACATGTTTCAAATAATCTTTTTACAGATTTATAAAACTTTTCTAAATCAGGTACATTATAATATCGCCATCATCCAAGCAATTTTTTTTATCAATTTGTTTGTGGTGAAACCAACAAAAATGGAATTGCCACTTAATTCATTATCCGATACTGTGTACTGAATATCTAAGATATTGCTACAATTTTTGATAACTTGAATGCTGATAAATTTTCCCATGAACTTCTTAGCCAAATATAAAGCTAGATCTTTCACAAAAACACAGGTGATTCATTTTTCAGGGTAACAGTAAATTCAGTGACCACACTTAGAACGGACTGATAAAACATGAGATAAACTTATAAAAATATATAATTTAACATTTTACTATACATCAATGAAAGTACAGAATAAACAACGTTCAATATAAATTATCTTCAATATGCCACTGTAACACATACGACATGCTCACTTGAATACATAAATAAATTATAACAATAAACATACAAAGCGAAAAGGTCTCAAATTACATACAATATGGAAATATTACACATTTTTCATTAAGTCTATTAAAACATGATGTAACACATGAGCTGATCTATCATCCATGGACACACATTTTTAATCCACATTTCATCAATTAAATTTCGCTTTCTCCAGCTGTTCGCTGTTTTGATCATTTTTGGTGACAAGAGAACTATCACGGTTACGACACAAAATATGAACTCGTTTTAAATATTACGGAGATTCAGTCCTATGTGGCAGAAAACAAAGCATGCATTAAATTGTCCTCTGTACTTTTTCAAGTAATATTAAAATTGTACACATACCTTCCGTTTCTGACACAAGCCTCGAAGGAAATAACTGATAAACTTAGATGGGACATTGTAAGAGCATGAAAGTAAAACCAACATTCAAGGCTTCGACTCAAAAGAAATAATGATACATCAAAGATCCCATTTCATTTATTATCACCTCGGTTGGTTCCACCCCTTTTACTCCTCTCTTCCATCCCATCACCCCCTTTCCATAGTTCGACCCTTTATCAATATCCATTCACTCATGATTTTCCCAAACTTATTATTTTATGGATTACCCCTGGGGTTCAAACATCCCAAGGAGGACGGAATAAAAACAACAAAAATCATCCACACCATTTTAAATATCACCTAACCTAAAATCACACCTGTTTCCAGAAGTGCATGAAACGTTGCCTCAAAAAACAACCTAGCAAGATTTCTTAAAAAAACGTGATGTGACAAACCTTTCGAGGGTGGCAAATCTACACATTGGTCACTACGTTTTCTAAAGCACTAGCAACAACGCTGTGTTTGAAATCGGACACTAATCGTAACGCTGCACCAATAAAACGGTTAACTTCACTATCATTTATAGCTGAGTTTAAGCACAATTACAAGGAGTGGGTACTACATTGGAGATCTATCGAAGGTATCTATTATTTCAACAAATTCTTTTGTATAATACATAAACCACCAGAAAAATCATTATTTTGAAAGTAACTTTTGATACTTGTGAAATTTTGTCCTAAAGTTTTTGAGATCCACTTCCGATTTTAACAAAATTAATATAATTCATACATGCATAACACAAAAACAAAGGTGACATCTTGGAAGACGTGAATTGTTATGGAGACCCATTTTATGTGCCTGCGAAATATAAGCAGTGATTCCATACTTTCCTCAAGATCATCTAGGTCATCGTGTTCACAAAGTCAGTAATAACTAGAGATATAACTACCTTATGCACCATCCCGGCGTCTTAAGGTCACTTCCCCAAACCCCAAAAGCAATGACACAAAGCACTTCATCCCTAACTATTTTTAATAACACACTCAACACTGAAATACGGAATATAAGAAAGACATAAAACAAAACACATTCGTATTTCGTGGACACTAAATAATAAAGACAAAAAGATGAGATTTTAGAGAACACACACACCATCATGAAAAATAGACTTACTACATCACGTTCTTCCCTTCTTCAGTCTTTTTCCAGACTGACGTCCTCTATTTCTTATTGGACTCCCCTCAGCCGTTTTCCGGCGTGCAACTCGCATTCTGGCGGTCTGACGACCAGGGGCAGGAGCAGTACGCCTCACCCCCTAACCGAAACGAGGACGTCCCGGCCTCGTGGGCCATATTTTTCCACAATTTGGGCACGAAAAACCTCAAATGCTTTTTGACGATCCCCGGATGGAATGGTACGGAAATCATCGGCTAAATCTCGGGTCCACTTGATCTGACAATTCACTTGATCTGACAATCTGACAAAAACAAAAAGGTCCACTTGAGTGGGCACGTACCGACCAGTCACCCGAATACGTGGCAACTTCGTGGGGTCGTCGTACTGTGCTGCAGGAATTTGATAGGTGCGGCAGAGCTGCTTGACCTCGGCAGGGGTCGGTGGCTCATGTATCTAAAGTCAGAGGTCAAGCTAAATTCAGAACTTGTCCCCTCAAGACTCAGATCATAATCCCGAGTTCTGATTCGAATTAGAACTCAAGATTAACGATACCTCAGCTCGTTTTGCCGAGACAGTTTCTAAATTATTTTACTTCTTTAATTTTCCTAGGGGTAGAATATTTAGATTATCATTATTATAATTCTTTCAGTATCAGTTTTATGTATTTCTTATTACTTATATTTCCTCTTCTGTCCATTGTAATTCTTTTGTAGTATTCTTTTAATCCTGGTAATCCTTTATATTATTTTTATGCAGGTTGCATCCAAAGATTTTATAGAGTAAATGTATTTATTAAAAAACTAGAAAAATGATCACAGATGTTCACACTATATTTCCCTTTTAACGTTTAACGCAAAACAATTATTTTTAAATATTAATCTTTAATAAATTATTATTATTTCAAAACAACAAATATCATAAACGCTTGTACTTACATTATTACACATTATACAACAAATCAATTCCTTTAAAGTCTTCATCCATTTTCTCATCCATTGGTCATCTATCAAGGTAAACCAGGGGTTGTGGATCTTCATCCAGTCCCACGATGTCTTCGTCATCTTCCCATATAACAATCAAAAACAATGGGCTGCTCATCTTCACAATGTTCGTACAGTTCATAATCACATTTTCACACTTCATAGTTCGTACATTATTCAAGTTTTATAACCGGCACCATTTCAAATTAACAATTGTTCGTAATTCATCATATCGGGTGGGTAGCCAATGCTCACATCGTTCTCATAACTATACTGTCCGTTTTTATCGTCATATCTTCACTGTTACATTCACTACGAGTTTTCACAGTTCTATCCTTCAATAATGGCATTTTGACTTATAGTTCATAAACAAACTTTCACAGTTTAAATACTGATGGTGTCATCGTTCTAACATCTCAAAAGATTCAACTAATACGAACTTTCACATGATAACATAATCGCTCTAAAACTTATAAGACTCAACTAGCCTCAAAAGACTCCAAAGACTCTCTACTTCGTGAATACATTTCTTTTATGAAAATTTTAAACCGTACAAATCTTTAAATAAATTTCCCCTCTCCCGTCTCTGCCAAAACCAAAATATACTCGAATAATCTTTGCCAGTTACACACAATGTTTCTCTACTTGGCTAAACTTCAAAGAGGACAAGAGTGAAATAAAATTACGTGAAGGTAGTCTGGAATAATTAGACAATATAAAATTTAAATTCATGAGACAGTTCTCATAACATTGCAAATGTTACATTTTCCCCTCACTTCAAGGTGATTTTTAAGACTTGTCGGAAAAATTACCTTCCAAACTGTTGCAATGAATTGAAATTTACTTTACTTTATATAATTCAAACAATATAATTACCCTCTTAGTGGTTTCAACTTATATCAATAAAAAAGGAAATTAAATTGAATATTTAAACTAAAATAAACTGTTTCTTTAATAAATTACGTCTTTACTTATTGAAAACACTAAGTACTAAATTTATGTGTTTATGATATATACTACTTTAATTGAATAAATTACAATTACAAAATTTCTTGTTGATATTTTCACTTTCTACTTGCACTATATTTCTGTTGACACTAGCGATTTACTTGACTGTCTTCTCATTGCGTATTAACAGAAGATAAGTCCTTTATGTTGCCGGCGCAAATGAAGGTTTTGCTGCCGCTGAGTGTTGTATGTCAACAGTTGGTTGGCGTGCTTCCGTATCAACAAGTAGCATGGTTTACATTCCATCTCATCAAGACACAACCATAACATAGGGAAGAGATATTTGTGTAAGTGATCTGTTTCACTACTCTTACAACTAATTAACAGGTGATTTATCTCATTCTTTTCTCAACAACTTCATGACAGGTTGGAATGCTGCCATCTGGATGTGTGATTGTACTCCGAAGTTCGTTCTTACTTACGAACACACATTCTGTATCTTTAAATTTTTCTCTCGTTTGATTTATTGCCAATGAAGTATTTACTTTTTTTCTTTTACCAGGTTATGCTTTGCAGTTATTTGTAATGCATATTATGCATTCCTTATTCTAACATTACTTCTTATATTTTAACCTTTTTAATATATTAGTATTTATTATTCACCAAAATATCTATTTCAAACGTTATTTTAATCTAAAATTGTTAATTGAACACACATTACTCTTAATATTTTTACTTTCAGAAATGCCTATTTTAGTCATTCATTTTAATTGCACAATCCGTTGTTCTTTACGTAATATTTACGATAAAGTTTTTAATAAAATTCCACACTTCACAATAATGAATATTAATACTACTATTGCACTCAAACTTATTAATATTACTCTACTTTTCATTCACCATAATTTGTTTAATCACACATTCTTTCTACTGTTACTGCATCTACATCAATATTCCTTTTCACTTTATTAAATTATTATTACTTGGAAAATCTTCACACTATATTAGATTAGTTTTCACACATTAATTCATCACAAAATTCTTCACTCATTCAATCATTCTTCTATCTCATTATCTCTGATCATTCCAATCAGTTCAACATAGTTTACAATGGTAGTAATGGTCCTATTAGGGCCCTCATTCGTGATGTGGATGGTATTACCCGGAAATTTTCTGAATATAATGTTAATAGGAGTTCGATATATATAGGGTGGGCTATTCCGTAAACTAGCACTTGAGGTTGATTATTATTGGGATTAAAAAATTGTAAGATAGATATTGAAGGCAACAAAATAAAATCTACCTGCCCTTCTCTTCCTATCATGTCCGTAATTACCAGAAGGGCGTGAGGAGCCTCATCCACTCTGACGGTGGTGTAGGACGCATAATTTATCATTTCTCTAACTTTGAATTTTAAAATACTTAACTTGATCGCTGCACGATCCATCCATAACATGTTTCGTACCAATTCTGCTTCATGAGCATCTACGGGTGCTTGAGCCATTATTCTTTTTTCCTTTAAATAAAACTATTAACTTTTTACACTTAAACTTTCACACCATGACGCGGTAAATAGCACTGAAGCGAGGTGTTAGTTCCTTTGTCTTATATATTGAATTAGTGAAAAGCCAAGCCGTTCGCCTCTTTGGGTAATTAACACTTGTGCTACTGCTACAGTTCTAAAAGTAGCGTTTTCCACATCGTATTGTTTTCCCAAATTCCACATTCACACCATTTTAAACTATTAACAAGAAAAACAACCCCTCTCTTCTTTCACACTTTTTTTTTCTCCTGACAAATCAACAAATTGACGAACTATATAAATATTTCCTAACGTAGTTTTAAACTAAAGTTATTTTTGTTGCTAAAATATTTATGTTTATTTCATAACTATTCCTTTATTTGTTTATTCATTATTATTTATAATTGAAAATAATTCCGTCTGACTAACTGTAATATTGATAGTTCTGCTCGGGCCTACATTTAGTATCTG
>JAQFYR010000557.1:0-12315 GCA_034694985.1 Campodea silvestrii
TTTAATTAATATCTCGAGAACGGGGAGGAGTATCGACGTAAGGTTTTCACCAAAAATCATCAAAAAAATAATTTCATGACATACTAATTTTTAGTTTATCTTGCGCTAAGGCCTTTAAATTGTTATCAGCGTTCGATCTTATTCGGAGGAAGTCGTATTGGCTGTAGAGGCGGAGCACCAGTTATCTCTTAAGTCATTATGAATAATGTTAAAATCGGCGACACCCCGATACCAGATTTCGACCTGATTCTCCGAAGAAGGTCGAAAAATCGACAACAATTTAACCCGATTTTACATTAATCTTAATTAGCAAATGATTTTAAAGTATTTAAATAATTTTTTAAATAAATTATAAATTCTGAAATTTGTAGGTTTGAAATATTTTCTCGTAGATTTGATATTATTTTACTGAAGCTGTGAATACTCTTTTATTGAATCTTGGGTTGACCTTGTGAATAACTAATAGGCATAAGAAAGGTATAGGTATATAAATGTATATTTTATTGGAATCTTATATATTTATAATAATTTATATATATATATATATATATATATATATATATAATTATGAACTATTTAATCTGAGAAAGAAAAGTTCTTTCTCACTAGCCATTGTAGTGGTGTTTCCTGTCTTCCTCTAGTGGTACACTGTCCTTCATCTCTACTGTCCTCTATAATTTGTTGGAATGGAATGTTGATGGTTATAGTTAATCTGATGACTGCCTCATAAAAAAACTATGTTCTTTTTTCCAGAGGACAAAAAATTTGGGAATTGGCTGGGAAATGGCATCTTGCGCAGGATTCCCCCGGCATGGGGAATTTCCTGCGTTTCCCTCCATTCGCCTCTTTATGGCCATAATAGATCCATCCTATTAAAATTTAATAGATTATTGTAATTATCATTATTTTAAATATCTTAATATATACTTATTTAATAATATATTTATATTGAAAACTTACCTTGGTGATGTAGTATTGCTCTTCGAACTCGGGAATCCAAAGTGGTATCTTATTTATAGAGATGTTATTTTGAATTATATCTTGGCCTCCAGCCCAGTAAAGATTGTATAGAAATTGGAATATAGTTGTTGGTCGATTATTTATTTGACGGAAGGACCATCTGTCCGAGGCTCTAAGTTTGAGAAATTTGCTTTGGTTCATCCTGGAAATGTTATGAAGTTGTAATATATATTTGTAGTGATTATATAAAATTTTATTTCTTACCTTTGAGTTTCCATTCCTTGCTGAGATGTGAACTTTTGTTAGAAGAGAGAATTTGTAGTGATTGACAGTGTACTCGCACTTTGTGTGTGTTGAGACTGGTGGTTTTAGTTTTGAGGTTTGATTATTTATACTGATTGGGTTGTCTATGTTGTGTGTGTTAGTTGACTTAGTTTGGTAAGTTTGTAAGTTGGAATTTATTATTTACAGATTGAGTTGTACTAAAGTATAAGGTTGTGAAATTGGATTGAAGCACTGTATGTGTTTTGTGAAGTAAGCAGTTTGATGTTTTTCAGTGTTATGTAACTCTGATGAAATAGGTGTAGAATTTTGAATGTTTGTTATGATTGCTTTGCTTTTATGTGGAGTGAGAATGTGGAGTATTTGTTTATGATTATGTAATGTAATGTTAATTTGTCTGGTGTAAGTTTCGACCCTCTGAGAAATGAATTAAATATTAAAGGTTTATAAAATGAAATTAATTATTTGATATGGATTATTATTGTATTTTATTATTAATTTAAATAGTTATTTCATCAATACTTCCTTTTCTGGATAAATATTTCATTAATAGTTCTGAGTGGACTTTTTCTATTATATTTTTAGATCCTTTAAATATGGGTTTTATGTCAAATAAATTGTTTCCCTGTTTATTATCTATTATGTAAGGTCCAGTATATGTAGGTAATGATTTTCCTTTTTTTTCTATTTGTTTTCTTTTAACAATTTCTCCTATATGAATTTCTTGTGGGTTTCTTTTGTTATCATGGTGATGCTTTTGTACTTGTTTATTTTCTGCTGGTTTCTGGTAGGGATTTCCAGCAAACTCCAGTATTCACCTTGATTTTGGGGTTATTTTGCCTTACATTTCCACTTTCTAAATGTATTTTTGATACGTTTAATTCGTCTGCATTTACTTGACTAGAAATTAGGATTACAAAGAGGCTAATTGTTCCCACATTTATTCTAGAAATAATAATGCTTAAATACTATTTTCTACTTAACTTGTTATTTTTTAACTTGTTATAGGCTTCGGTGCCTTTTGCGTCACATATATCGTCACCGATTTCGCAGAGAGTATACATTTGTAGATCATGAGCTGTTAACGTTATGTTTAGCCAATTTCTGTAAAAAACATAGTTTGGGTCTAATGCTCCTCCCCAATATGAGAAGCTCCAGGATGCTTGCCTATATCCTATATGAATTGGAACGAACTTTGAAGCGGATGTTTGTTTCAAATTAACAGATTTCGAACTTGATAGTACAGGAAAGCTGGTGTCTTTATGACCAAAATGTACGTTATTTCTCATAGGCAGAAACATTTATAACGAAGTAAAGTAGTACAAAAATCAAAATGAAATTATTGTACCGACTATTGTTATACTGTAAATTATTAAATGTGAATTTCTTCAATAAATAATTTAAAGGCGAATGAATAATTAAATTTTCTGAATCTACTGATTACTTAGAACAAGAATCAAAGGGGGCTGTGATAAAGTGGTAATGTTGCCTTTCTGAGAAATATTCAACTTTTAGTATTTTCGGCGAAGGAGGCAGCCATCATCAAGGAAATATAGGTTCAGTGTGACTAGGGGTATTTTGCACAGGTTCGCCTTACAGGCAGGAATCGGAAGGGATAATAATATTCGGAAAAAGGGATTTAAGAACATGTGACTTACAAGTTATAAATAACTTCCGCCGGAAATTTTATTTTTCCTATCCTTAGATACTGAGAATGCTGCAAACAGAATACTGGACGAAAACTTGCGTCGCCTTAGCCATCTGAATAAATTATATCGAGAGAATACAAAAATAATAAGAAAACAGGAAATGGATTTATCCAACGTTTTATATTAATAATTATCGATTTACTGTTTTATTCTATATAGCTATTTTTAATCTTTAGGCTCGGCTTTTCGTATATTTAGATTATAATTTATTTCTGCATGAATTTTTTTCTTTCTATATTTTAATTATGTTATTTCGTAGGCAGAATAATTTTTTCAGTTTTTCTTCCTTTTTATAATATTTTATTTAAAACAACAAAGAAAATATATGATACATGCTTAAACTAATAATCAATATGGTAACTTTTCAACAGAAAAATCTTTGTGACCTGCAGATCAAATAATTTTAACATCCTACAGTTAAAAATAAAGTATCAAAGAAAATATTATCAACATAGAATTCTTTCTAGCATGAAACATCTGAAAAAATGGACATAAAAATACATTTTTTACAAGATTAGCATTTTCTTTCACTAATACTCACAATTCGTAATAAATTGCGTAACTCGAGAAATCGATTCACATCTTCAAATCTTCATATAGTAGATTTCCGCATTTCCTGAGTTCTTCTTATTTTGGTAGTGGAAGTTGTCCGAAAAAGAGAGGCTCCTGGGTTCGATGAGTTGTAAACAGCTGCGCGTCTTCAGACAGTACCAAAAACCACTGAAGCTAAGGATGCGTGCATATCTACGATTCCTTGAAGACTAGATGACTTCGCCAATTCACAAAACTCTCGCCACAAGCAGCAAAGTTCGAGTGACTTGAAAACCGAGTTCGGAATTTTCGAATACTTCCGAAAAATATAACTTTCCGAAAAACTTAGCACATTATTATGGTGCTACTAAACCGTGTGGTTACGAACTCATACTCGCGTTGTTGACGTCGCAGAGTAGAAACTTTCACGATCCGACGCAAGTCGAAACCGAGAAAAACCACAACCAAGACTCTCCCGACGACCGTCCAGTCGACCGGTAGAAATCAGAATGTTTTTCCACTTCGCCAGCCAGGGCGACGAACTGTCTTCACCAATCCCAGCATCCATCGCTGTAAATACAAATCTTCAGATTTTCGTTCTCATCCTGCGAGATCGCTCTGGTAGTTTCCCGCACTACGTGATACATACATTTCAGGATATACATAAAATACAGTTTTACATAATAACATACATGGTCTTATTTATTGAACTGAAAAGGGAGAAAAGTTCGGATAAAGATTGTGATGGTTCCGGAAATGCATTACACGTTTTCACTTTATGCGTAAGTTTTCACTGATGGTGGACTGCTTCATCACATTTCCGACGTTAACCTTAAGGTACCTTACAGTTTTTGCTAGTGTTCCTTCGGGATCGGGTCGGGTCGGGATGAAGAAAATACCCGAACCCGACCCGAGTTTTCGATTTTAAAACCCAGCCCGACCCGACTACTTTTTTTTTTTACTTCATTAAATTCGAAAATGCGATTACCTTATGTTTCAAAAGATCGATTAAATTAGATGAATAATGAATAACCTTGATCCAGAAGCTTAAGATCAGTCTACATTTAAAAAAAAAACTTGGAAAAAATGAACATGAAAATAGAAGACTGGTAAATTAAATAGGCTATAAAAATTACCCGTTCACAATTCTCTAACAGGAACCTTCAATTCATCAAATGTTAACCGTTATTGAGAAGTTACAATTAAAATTCTCACTTCAAAATAATAAAGCTTCGAAAATCAGGTTTCTCGAACTTCGACACAATGTGTATCGGTTTGGTCTCACCTGGGATTGGTTGCATCTGGTGAGTTATTTAAAACCCCAAAAATAATAAAATATTGAAATGTTGTTCCCAAATATTAGAATTTAGATATTAAAATGTCACCAGTATCTTTAAAACACGAATTTACCATTTTTATTCATTTTTCTAAAGAATTTTTTCTAATGTTTTCGCCGTTACCAGAGATTTTCAGTTTAATAGAAACAAAAATACTTACTATTATCCCAGAAGTATATTCTTCTCCATAAATTTCATGCAACTTTTACATTCTGTAAATTTGAATTTCCGTTGCGTGTTATAATGGCGGAAGCCAATGCCGAACATTAACAATTGTTTTTATAGAACCATGACGAAACATCTATCAGACTTAACTATACTACCCATCTCGAACACACAAGCTCACCATGCAATCAGCACGCCTTACGCTGGATAATGCGCACAAATGAAATTACGCAATGCGTACGTTTCCTAAATGTTTACATCGTCTAAAGAATGTGCACACACTATATTTCCCACTGGCATAAATCAAGATTGCAGTTCCACTCCCAATAAAATACAAAAGAGATGTGATGGTTTTATTGGTCCATATCAAGTATGATTTGTCGTAATCTATGATAAAATTTTAAGTGTGCTACTGTGCTGTTCCTGCTAACGAAGCTATGATCTTCGAATGTACTTGAACAATATATATGCACAAAACTGGAAGAAGTACAAGAAAATGTAGTTCTCTTTATTGAAACATGCCTCCATTCGTTTCTGTCAGTATTTTGTTAAGAACTTTTCTCGTTGCATTTTCACTTTTTCAGAATCCAGTAGAAATAATTTCTGGAAACTTATTACTGCAATGTTTAAGAAAAGTCATATTCTTCTCAGCACCACAAGCGAATTCTTCACTCCACTTTCTAGAAACGAATAAAATTACCTGCATGTACCACTTAAATATTAGCCTAATATTTGCTTTAATTGGAAATGGAAACAAACTTTGAAACTTTCTTAAATAATATTTTTTTTACTACGTCTCCATTGAAACGAAGTAAACTAAGCCCATATTTATAAACAACTTCTTAATGCAATCACTTTTAAAAATCATAAACTGAACTGTTATAAAATAAAACAATAAGTTAAAAGTATCATGCTTGAATGAGATAGACGGTACAGATTAGCATCAAAAATACTTAAATACATAATTATACACATTAACGAATTTTAACTGGTAAGTCATAAATTTAGATAAAAATGGAAATAATAAGTTTCCACAAGTTTAAAATGTAACCCACAAATATATGAAGTTATAAAGTTTATAATTTTCTTCACGTACGTGTCTCAATAGGATACATGGTAATGTATTTTTCCAAGAAATTACATATTTAGTGTAATACCTACTTCTGAAGTATGTATATTAAGCTTTAGAATCTAAAGGCAATTTTGCAGTGTACTACATCAGCTTTGTCTGCGTTGTAATTTTAAGACAAATTGTCAGTATTTGGTTTTACTCTAGATATAATTAGGATATAATTATGTGCATGCATCTAGATAATCTGAATTATAAATGCTGATTACGGAAACATTAAATTTAATACAGATCAGTTTGAATTTTACTAATATTTCTGCTTCAGATATTAGTAGGCTACTAAATGAATTTTCAAACTTTAATCAAATTCCACACATGACCTCTGTAAAATTTCATTTTCTCGGTGGGGTGAGGGGGCTTCAATTATCCCGTATATTATGCAACTTTAGTGAAATGTCAGGTGGTTTTCATAAATTCAATTGTCTTTGGATGTTTCTTTAATGCTGACACGAATTAAGAAACTATCGAGACGATTTAATTAGAAACTGAATACACAAGAAATGCCCGAGCGAGTGAGGATGAAATTATTTGTAGTTAATATGAGAAAGTTTGCAGTTTTATTGTCGCTTTTCTTCAGCTCTTAGTGGCACGACATGTACTACACGGGCAGATCTCAAAAGTCAACGGTAATTATCTTAGCGATGTTGATCTTTTGAATTCTGATAATTTCTTTTAGCCAGCCATAGTTTACTTTGAGAAAATTACAATTTTTCTTGAAGTGTACTACATTAAGCTAGACGTTTCCTTTCGCCATATTATCACTGAATATTAACAATAAAAATGTAGTACAATTTACTTTCCATCCCTGTACAGTATGTATATAATACCTTGTGACCACTCGCCCCCCCCTCCCCGCCATTTGTGGTGTTTCGAGATCATACGTCTCGTTGTAAACAAAATCAAATTATCGGATATACTTAATCCTGTTGTGATATTACAACTGAATATTAGATGATGATAGTATCAAATAAACATTGTTTACCACTTTTCTGTGTTACATAATGTGTCATTATTATTAGATATGTATGGAATATGGGTATAGGAAAGTTCGGCAGACGGTTAATCCCTTCAAAATTCTGTAGATATGGTGGCATGGCTGTGGCACTAAATTCGGTTACTAGGTTTAATCGCGTAGGTCTTGACCACTATACCACAACGGTCTGACGAAGATCAACAGTTGAAATGAGATAATTATATTTGTGGTAGGTACTTGAATGGATGATACCGGTGTCAGAAATCCATTGCAAGATCAATCCGAATAAATTATTCTCTACCCTAATATGAGTTCGAATAACTCACACCACTCATACTCCACTTCCACGTTAACTCAAAAACACCACACGAGCAAGGCAGAACCATCTTCAATAACGGAAAGTGAGGACAGTACTCAGTAGGAATGGAAATCTGGTAATGGAGAGAGATATAAGTCTGCCGTACAAAGTAAAGCCATGAATGCGCCATAATCTTGGGAAGTTAGGAAAGGAACATTTTGCGTTTCCGCTTATAACTTTTTTTAGTACTTATGTAATTTTAATTGCATTTTGCATATGATATTGACATTGTTAAAAATTTATGATACAAACATGTAAAATTCCATGTTTCGACAGATGACTGCCAACGGTTTTCTTACGCGTGTTCAAGGATTCTACACAAAAAGTGGATATTTGGGTTTTTTCCAATCAAAAACCGATAGTCGGGTTTTCTAGCAAGTTTCATCTCGTTAAGTATTTTTTTTTACAGTCAAACCAATACATCAGGAGATGCGATGCATCAAAAAAGAGGAAAACACAAAAAAAATTGTGTCAAAAAAGTGGTCCATTATTTTTTTTTTTTTTTGCTTTGCATAGGAGAAGTAGAAAATACCACCCCCATATATCCCACTTCGAAAGTCAAGTCACTACTGTGATTTATATAATTATCAACAGTGGATCAGCCGTCGTGAATGGGGTACCGAGAAAAATGGTCTCTATGAGCCCCGAAGGGTCATAATCTTGGCGCTTCGATGGAAAACACTCTATTGCTGCGCATTTGCAAATCTGCCTTACGCAAGTAAACATTCTCTTGCTACGCATTTTCAGTAAGGAAAAACTCCGTTGATCTACGTTTGTAAATCGTAGTTTGCTTAAGTAATATCGTCTTTACTTTGGAACGGGCAGTCGTCAATTGAATTAAAACAACATTGATAGCCAATAAGCCAAATAACGTCGGGTTTCTGCGGTTATGCTGAACGTGCAGGTATCCATGCAATATTCAATTTTCTGATTGTAATAGACCGTAGCAAATATTCATCAATTTTTCATGTTTAGACAATAAAATCAGTAATATTAATATCATATTTCAGAAATAGTCTCTACAACTATACTACTGGTGTTCTAATGTGGAAAGTTGATACAATTCTGGTTTCGGATTTAAAAATAAGCGCATAATTTGAACAATAATTATAAATATGACGATATCGAAACTTCAACATTAAAGCTACATACTAATGATATACTTACACTATCTTCCCACCCCTGCAATTTTTCACCCCATTAATTAACAACAATATATGATACATTATTATCTAATCAAAATTCTCAATATTGAAAGGAAAGCTATTAAACAAATTTATTAGTAGTGTAAGGACAGCTAATAGAATCAAAATCACAATACATACAGAGCCACAGAGGTTATACTGCCATTCAAAATTGCATCATGCACATTTTTCTCACATTTCACTTAAAAAGATGGGTTATTATATAATTTCAATTTCTCGAGTAATATCTTACTAATCAATCACCAAAATTTCACTGAATCAGAAGTGTATTGAATACTTCCCGGTGAAATTAAAAATCAGCAATAATAGAAAACTAGCAAATAGGCTGACACCGTAGGCGTAAATTTTATTTTATGATATAAAATTAGTGTAGGTACAGTATAGGTATTTTAAGATATAAAATTAGTGTAGGTACGGTATAAGTATTTTATGATATAAAATTATTCCCTAAGTTAATATGGAAGATATGCGAATACAAAGTTCAAAAGGTGAACAGTAAATACTCAATAGTAAAATTTGAAAGAGAAATCGCAATGTACTCCCTTATTTTAAATTCCACTGTTACTGAAAATATTTTAACTTGTATAAGGTAAATAAGGTTTTGAAGTCTTCAGAATATGTTTCCACGCATTTGCAGTGATTAAACCAGGTTTAACAGAATTAACTTGCCACGTGCACTAATTTTAAATAAAACTCATATTATACTGGTTTAATGCATGATTTGGACAAAAATACATCGATGCAACCAAGTTATTTACCTGCAATATTTTGTTGGCGCAACCCGGCATGGGCCTGTTGAATTCAGCTGGTAACAAATAGAAATATATTAAAGGTAGAAATGTCTAACTGCAATTTCGTTGTTTTAGTTACTTTCCGAATGTCAATATCCGCAATACATGTGGAACTAGAGCAAACCAGGAGGTCTCGCTCTTTTTTTAAATGAATCTCAGATTTCCATATGATATTTAATTAATTTGAATTTCTAGTGTTCAGATTGGAAAATGATTTCCTTGGGTTTGTATCTTTCAATTCATGGAACTGATCGCCTACACCTGAAACTCCTCATAAATACGCAACATAATAATATATATTTATCCCAATTAAAAACAGCGAAATGTTTTTTTTTTTAATATTTACGTTTTAAACATCAATAATAGCAGGATTTTGATAATAATAGCCCTAAAGAAGGGAAATTAATGTACTTTCACAGAATATACAAATTAGAAGTTTACTTCCCTTATTTTTGCTAATGAAAGTTTAACTTATGCAAATCTTCTATTTTAAACATTCTAATATAATATTAATGATTCATAAAGCAGAATCTAGACGCGTGCCTGTAGTGCCTAGTTGGTAATCCGGCACTGGGTTCAGGTTATGTTTGGTAAATTAGGGTTAGTTTAGATTAGTTCAGGTCAGTTTATTATTTTCCAGTGGACAGAAATAAGCTTTCAAAAATCACCAATGTTGGCATATGTTTCCATCAGGACATACTCATTCTCCTTGCAATTCGAAAATTCGCGGCCTGGTGGGCGAGTGCTTTAGAACCGGACCACGTAATGAAAATACACTTTTTAACGTAATTAAGAGAAGATTCAGTATTTTCGAAGCAATCAATTATCGATTGTTTGATGCAAAACACATATTGGATACTGGAAATTATGAGGGTTCACAAGTTATCTGTATGCTTATAATTTCACTTAGATTTTCATATAACGAGCAAAAAATACTACAAAAATAATGAATATAATAAAATATAAAGTTTTCCAAAAATTTCAGTGAAATCGTTGTTTTTAAATGTAGAAAAATTTATTTTTACATACTCATAGTTTATAAGGATAGCATACCATTTTTTGAGATATGCCTCAAATTTGTCGTTGCGGCAAGTAATCGCAAAAAAAAATTATCAAAATGAAAAAGTCTAGCAAATTATGACACACGTTTTTCATTTTGTGATTACTTCAAATTACAGGTACGAAGAAAATAAAGTAGATTCCAGATTGCAAGTTTTACTTTTCAACTGATCACATCGCCAAATGAAAATTCTGATTTCAACAGACACATATGAATTTTAAGAAAGTAATCGCATTTTCATTAGAAATTTGAGATAATATATTATGTTTTAGAAACAAAAGCCATTTGATGTTAAGAAACAAAAGGTGAGTAATTGCAAGTTGAAAACGAGCTCAGTTCCTATGTTTTCAGATAGTGGTAATAACTTTTACGTGTACTTAAAATAATATCTATTGGGAGATTAATCGTTTCATGCTTCTTATTGACTTTAGCAAAATTAGTTCAAATTCCGGTAAATGTAAAAGTCGAAACTCGCACGGTGTAGAAATTCAAGATGTCACAGAATAGTCAAGATGTCACAGAATAGTCAAGATGTCACAGAATAGTCAAGATGTCACAGAATAGTCAAGATGTCACATAATAGTCAAGATGTCACATAATAGTCAAGATGTCACAGAATAGTCAAGATGTCACAGAATAGTCAAGATGTCACATAATAGTCAAGATGTCACAGAATAGTCTCGTTTGCATCAGTACAACAACGTATTGCCACTAGTAAGGATTAATATTGGCTTATGCCATTACAACAGAACTTGTCATTCTCAAATAAATTAGAGAGTCTCCAGTATTCAAAGCATTTATAGGAAAATCAGTTCTTAAAAAATATGGGAAACTGTTTTACCACTGCAGTGCTACTGAAATTGTGCACTATCGGAAAAAATAGTGTACGAAATGCTTTCTGGAAACTTAAGTTCCATATTTGTGTTCATTAAATAAATCTGGTGACGAATTATACCCAGTATCTAGTTTTGAAACATTTCAATTTTTGATAATATTGGGGTATTTAATTAATTTGCTTATTTGCTTTTGCAACAAAACAAGAAACATACGTTTAGAGTGGAGAAGAAAGGATTTCGAACCACGTCTTCACAGTTGAAATGCATACGAGTTAAGTACCCGATAAGACCAGTTCCAGGTGAGACCATCATGATATTCATTGTGTAGAAGCAGTGCCTTTACTAGAAGTTTGGGAGCCTGGGACAACATCATAAAATCTGCCCCCAGTTGAGTTATGGCAATTTGGCGCCCTTTACCGCAGAACCAATTTCCAATGGCGCCCGGAGAATGCACCCCGCTCGGCCCCCTCTGACTACGGCTCTCTGTATAGAAGCTGGAGAGTAGAGATGCAAACGAGACGAGACTTAGCCCAGTCTCAGGATCATCCCGACTTAATATTAGTGTTGCCACCGAGCGAGCCGTGATCAGTCTCGGTCTTGTTTAGAAACAAGTGATCTCGGGCTCAGGCTCGGTTAGAAAATGCCATCAAGGTCTCGTCCCGTTTGCGAACAAGCGGCTCGGTTAGGGCTCGTTTGAAATGGGGAATCCCAGATAAAAATTGAAAACTTCAGAAATTGGAAAAAAAAACAGTTGTGAAAATTAGTTATTTTAGAACAAGACACTATACTTCGCGAAAAATGAAATTGTCGCCTTTAGTTTGCAATAATAATAATAATAATAATAAATGTTTTGAAATAAGTGAAACGTCACAGGTAATTTTTATTTCAGGCGGTAATATAAAAAATAACTATAAATATAATCTCACCACAATAAGTATATATCAAGATTAAAATACTGTTAGGCCATTAATTTAAAATC
>JAQFYR010000558.1:0-12314 GCA_034694985.1 Campodea silvestrii
ACTTTCAGATGGCTCGCCATGTTCCGACGTACCACTCCACATCCTGGGATGGGGCACAATTTTTGTTTCTTCACAGGTTTCTGATAACCATCTTCTTCTTTCTAAGTAAAATTATGAAATAGATTCAGTGATCATTGAATTGGTCAAAATGTGATAAAACATACAATTAGTTTCATATCTTTAAACATAAAGAGACTCTGTTTAACGATCTAGAAGCGCGTGAATATTATAATTAAAAACAAAAACGAATTTTTGTCTGCTTTTTCTTTATTGCATGCCAGTTTTCTGGCACATAAATTCATCCCGTGAAAATGGCCCATAACTTCTGAAAAAATCTCACCTATAGGCAGCCGTAAGTTTGTCTAAATCTGCTCTCATCTTATCAGGCGTTCGTCTGGCCTACTGTATAATCTTCTGTCAAACTTCTGTGCCTAAGCCAGAACTTTTACTGGCGATTCTTCTTGTTTCTGTATCCCATGCTGTGTGAAATACATTCTTCAGTTTGATGTTCTTGGCTGCTTGAAAATGGCTTTCCAGGACAAAGTAAAAGTGTTGCATCGCCTTTAGATAATTGAGGGATGATCTTTCCATCATCTGTCTGTCTTCTATACGTAAATTGAGGTATTCGTCAACAGCCTCTGTATCAGTGACATTCTCAAAATCAAGTAGTTCAAGCTGGTCATCCAGGGGAAGTTCTGGATCATAATCCTTGTGTTGCTGCATAATAAAGCCGCATGTACGAAGAATGTGACCGAGGTAATTTCTTCTGGTGTTGTTAGAGCTTACTTTGCTGTAGTTCATACGCTCTTTCAAGTACTTTTGTATCACGGGATGTTTCTTTGGACATTTCAGTAGGTAGCCATCACTTTGTGCTCTTTGCTTCCGAGGATCCTGATACTTTCTTGGTTTTGGGTGCATGTGTTCATTAACAGGGGTTGGCTCCTTGCATGTTCATCTTTCCTAAGAACTGGTAAACTATTTTCTTAGAATGTTGTGCCCTCCTTGTCAAAAAGTACTGCTCCACCTCTTCATTGTAGATGGTGTTTTGGCGTATCGAAATGTTATTTGCTTTATTTGTGTAAAATGCAATTTGATCCTTATGGAATTTTGTGTTTCAGATCAAGGTGCCTCCCTACCTGTGATTGGAGGGCTCCACAGATTGGGCATGGCAGCTTAGGACTATGTTTCTGAAATCAATGAAAAACCTATTGGTTAACATATTTCTTCAATGTGGACATGTAATTGATGAACACCATGGAATACAAACCTAATCCACATTTTAATGAATTTAAAAAAATGAAATAATGTAATAAATTACTAACTTGTAAGTGCAGGTTCAATTCCAACTGATGAACAATATATTTGTTTCCTTTGTCTGAAATTATTGTTTAATTAATGTAATGATGCCTGGTAATAACAAGCCTGAATTTATTATATATGAGGAACATCATGACTTTCTTATGAATTAAAAATTAAATATCAGTTGGTGCTGATTGAAGTCAAATCACAGTATAAATCATATCCTCGTGTATTGCTTCTATATTGCGTTTAAGTTATTACAGCTCAAGACAAACAAAAACTAAAGTGCTCTATAATGTAGTGGTCTGCATGCTTGGTGGTACACCAAGAAGTGCCACATTTGATTCCTGCTGTTGAACATTTTTTATTTGTCTTAATTTGTTGTTTAGTTAATGCAATGATACCTGTTAATAACACCCTAAATTATAATATTTATAATTTAAAATACATTCAATTTTTTATTGAAATGAAAACCAGACTATCCTAAATGACAATTTACTCCACCATGTGTATATGTAATTTATCCTCTTGCATAAAAAATACTCTTTATTGTATAGATAATAAGTCTCATTATGGAATGCTTGTTAAAATTCCAATTTGACTTTCATTATCAATGATGCAGTGCAAGAATACAACTGAAAGTCATAATAAATAAATCATCTTAAAAACACTTTTTGATGCTTCCTACATTTCCATAAAAAGGTCTGTGAAAAGGGTGTGAAAAATTACCTTCTCTGTATGGACAGGAGCAGCTTCTTCCATTGCTGCATCTTGAGCAGGTTCCTGCTCTTGTGTATTTGAATCATTTTGAGGTACTGCATTTACAACATGTTGAACAGCAACCTCCTGTGCTGAATTTGTTGCATCTTGAGCATCTACAGATCGCACTGGGTTAGGACTGGATTAATATCACAGTGATTAAATTCGTTTAAAAGATTTCTTGTTGCTACTCTCTCAAACACCATCAAACAAAAATAAAAATATGATGCCTTCTCCCCCCAAAAACCGGATTCGCGTGGTTTCGAAATACCGCTTTTCGTAGGTAAGATAGCTACATAGCTACACAATACACAAAAAGATATCTATAGTACCGTGGTGTTAAACTTTGGACCTGATCCAAGTGACACTTTGGCAAAATAAAAAAAAAAGAAACCATTTATAAAAACATTGTAGCGTTAGAATATCTGTGCCGCTTTTATTTGTCATTTTGCAGGGATAAAAGGACAAATCAAGATTAGCAGATAATTCAAACAATAAATTACAATCGGAACTCATTTTTTTGACATAATCCAAATTGACAATAATATCCGAAGGACACAACACTTTAATAAAATGACAACTGAAATAAGGCAAAACGTAATTGACATTATCCATTTGAAATTTTGACACCGATTTATACAAAACACTTTCATTATACGAGAAATTGTGTCTATAAAGGCTACATTTGTAATTTTTTTTTATTTTTTTCATAGTAATAAGGGCCGTTGGCCAAAATACATTGAGCAAGTTGCACACATAAGTAAATAACACTTGACGATACATTGACGCTCATACACAGTTATTTATAAATAAAAATTTGCGGTATAAAAGTATCAACATTTTTATGCAACAGATTACATTTAACAGAAATGAAAAGAAATTCATTATACTATAACATACGGCAGTCAAAGCTCATCATAAAACCTTTTAAATATTTTTAACATACATCTGTCTGATACTCTATAATAATTAAGAAAAACTTACAGTAATTGTTTGATTTGTTTCCTATGACCCAGAATGTCAAATGATACATTTTTGGCTTATGTAAGGATTCCGAAAATTCTTCAAAATCTTTTGGGCCTCAATTCAGCAATGAAAAAATAAATGAAATGTTTTCCCTAAATTCCCCATTAATTACGATGTTATTCCCCTGTTACTAATGACGATATTCCCTCTTACCAATGATGTTTGTTATTTGCCTCTTCAATTGGTATATAAAATGTAACGTGAAGGAAAGAAGTTGGTTAGGTGTCGAGGGGGTGGCAGCCTGTTGGGAAATGCAGGGGGCCTCGGGGGATAGCCAAACGTAAGTATTGACGGATTCACTTTTGCCTAATTTTAACTTTTGTCTAAGTTTGCTCGGTGATTATATTTTTTGCGCCAATGCCGTAGATGGTAAGGCGCTAGAGGCATTGGGCCTGAAACGACTGATCGCGTGAGGGGCTGAGGGCGCCGTATGACACAGTACCTTCCAATGCCCGGTACCCACTTTCATACTCTTCGTCATAACATTTTTTTGATGCGAAAAAATCGTCAGGCAAAATAAAAATTAACAAAGGGTACCAGGCGTTGAACGTATGCACTGGGTCGCCTACGGAGCCCTAACACGATCGGCTGTTTCAGCCCTCCGGCCCAAGGCCTCTAGCGCCTTACTGCAGTTGGCAGAAAAATATAATCACAAAGCAAACTGAGGCAAAAGTTAAAATCCGTCAATATTTGTGTTTGGCTATAACCTGTGGACCGCCCAACTACCCCTCACAACTTTAGATAAAAATAACCTAAAAGTGGAATATCATTAGTAAAAGGGGATGATCATCGTAAGTAATGGGGCATTTCGGAAAAACATTTTATTTATTTTTTCAATGTTGAATTGAGACCCAAAAGTTTTTGAAGCATTTTCGGAATCCTCATTTCATAAGCTTTCCAAAAATGTATCATTTGTTAATATCCTAGGTGACCTCGCTATACTAAATAATTATCAAATTTACAACCTGGATTTTAAAACAATTTAAATGAAAAACAAATCAAATATTTCCGGAGATTCAGTGGCGTTTCTTCAGATACCATTTTGTGTTGAAACATGGATTCCTACCACTTTAATGTATGAAAAACTATTTGACGTTTCGTTTCATATAATATCTTACAAAATTTTCCAGTTTCTCATTAAAAAATAATGGTTTCGAATATTTTTCCGTTATTCGAATATGGTAACAGTTATACGATCGAATATTCGTTGGCAGCCCTACTTCACATTTAGATTAAAGAATTCAAATTAAACTGAAGTCGGTATATGACACTTACATAATATAAATCATCTTTACTGTGTTCATGGAACCCACGTTCTTTGCAGTTTCCAATTACATCCATACCACTTCTTGTTAGTGAGTACACACCATTTCTAAAACAAATCAAATATAAGTCCTGATTTGTCATCCCTTGTTAAAGTCATTAGCATGGGTGCAAAATGTTCGGTCTGTTCCCGGTAACCAATTTAAATAATTTTTCCGTTCCCGGCGATCTTTTCTTTACCTGAAATCGTGTTATAGCTGAATAACTTCACTGTTTGAAGTTCACTACAGTACGTCTATTAGTTTGCATTTTATGTGGTGTAAAACATATAACGATGTGCATAGTCTAGTAGTGGTGTTTACGGATATCCGTGCGTATAAATTGTATCCGGATGAACCCTGAAATCCGGATGTGCATTACGCTATTTTGGTTCTCAAAGAAAAACGATCGAAAATCATTGATTTTGCGAGTTTAAATGGTATAACTTTTTAATAAAACATCGTAGAAAGTTGGTTTAAACGGCGCTGTAAACTTTTCAACCCGTCGACGTATAAACGTGATTTAAAAAACGCCGTAATCCCGAAAACGAGCTGTTTCCAATGATATATGATATGACGGGGGTATTCCAATATTACTTCTATTCATCCGGAAATATGTCCGCATAAATCGTCCAGATGGACATTGTTTTGAAAATCAACACCACTATTGTCCAGACCATTTTTTCATCTAAAATCTGACGAAAACATCGTTTTTAGACGTATTTCTCGCCTTTTTCTCGTACATAAATCACTTTTGGCAATAATAAATCGCAGATTCGGAATGTACTCATCAATACGAATGAAACGATGTGTAATAAGCTTATGGTACCATTTTAGCGAGCTAAAAAAATATTTTATTTTTTTTATTTTTTAACCGGTCGCCGATGGTTTCGGCGGTCAACTGGTTGACCGATCGGCCGAACTCATCCCTAGTACTGATAATACAAAATATTTCTCAACTCATCCCTAGTACTGATAATACAAAATATTTCTCTTCTTTCTTCCTGAAATAACTCCCAATAGGTAAATTTAACCCATTAAAGAAGGAAATCTGTTGTGATGTCGCGCCATTCAGTAAGTGAGAGGCGCTGTATGTTACCGCACGTTTTGCACCCATGGTCATTACTTATTAGAGGCTCTATAGATTGTTGATTTAACTTTATTAGAGATAATGTTCAACTAAAATATTTTTACTGTCGGTAAGTCTTTACTAGATTGTCATATCAGAATGTTCACCTCTTCAAGATTGAAAATGTTCTGTAATAAATTGAGTGATTTACTTGATTACAATGTGACAAAAATCATATATGATAATGTCAAATTTAGACAAACTGTTGAATCAAAAGTTTTAGGAAACATTTCAAGCTGAACTGCTGTTACTGTAATTTTATGTAACTGATGGAATTAGTTTCGCCCGTCTTGACACATCTAATGAGAAGCTAATGTCCACAATACATCAAACATGTTCTATAAATGAATATAAATACTCTGTATTTTATTCACTTACTCATTAAATGTTGGAGCACAGACAATTGAAACAGCTTCACTTAGAAGTCTTTGGTAAGAATACTGGGTATGTAAGTCTACACTAGACAAGAAGCAATTCTGAGATGGATGCGTCTAAAAGAAAAATTAAGTTAAGTAAATCTGTCACAATATTTTTTTTATTTGTATTACATGAATCCAGCCAGCAGTTATTAATGATTCTTCTATGCATACATTTAGAACTTCCTCTTCGTTTTCCATGTCACATGTATTAGGTGTTCCTCTCTGTTTTGGTATTATTAATGTTTGGATCACAATGTTATTATTACTTTCCTGTACAGAGAATAATAAATTGAAAAGTAGTAGGCCTAAATCACAAAAATAATATTTAAAGGGTCACTCCAACGAAGATCGAAAATTTTCCACTTAATTAACATCGTCAATTTTTTTCATGAATTACAAAGCAAAAATTATTTCATTCCGTCCAGCCGTTAAAAAGTTATGACCGTTTAAAATTTCATTGTATGTGTACCTCTATGACGTCATCAAAACTATTTAAATTAATATCTCATTAACGGTTTGTGTTAAAATGCTGATTCTTTTTTTAAAAGTAGTGGAAACAATAGCTGAACTTGCCAATATTTTTTCATTCGTACACACATAGTCAGGGGAGGAGATTTTGGAATTCTTATTTTGTACCTCCATGACGTCATCACTTTTTTCAGACATTCATAACTCGGGAACGGTAAGGCAGAAATTTGTAATTTTTTCGCCAATCGTCATGAAAAAGTTTATGATACCGTACACAAGAAAAAATATCTCAAATTTTTTTTGTCGTTGGAGTGACTCTTTAAGTTATAATCACTAGTCACCAGATATCTTGATTTATCTCAACCTGACCAAAATATAGTCACTTCATATATTTACTAGTATTCTACATTTATGATTTTTCTTCCCAATCATTTTTAAATTAGGTTTACTTTTAGAAAGCATTGTCATTTAATTGCAATGTATTATGCTATAATTATAAATTATATAAAAAAAATACCTTTAGTATTATAAAAAATTGTGATGATTTAGTAAAAATGCTTTATAATTTTTTTTAAATGTAACTTCCGCGATGTTATTTTAGTTCAGATTCGTCCTGAATATAGCCAGATAAAAATAAATCCAGAAACTGAGGCCGCTAGCATAACTAGCAAGCAGATAATACCTGAGCTGCTAAAATACCGCAGGTTTCTATGCTATCCATGGTATTTACATGTGCAAGTTCCAAGAACTTATCAATAACATTCTCCGGAAGAGTTATCTTTCGGTTATGTTGGATTCTAGGAAGGAGAATGAAGTACAAATTAATAATAATGGAAGCTTATGTTTAGACTGGTTATTTATAAGCAGAAAACGTATCATTTTTTGTCTTTTCTAACTGAAATTACAAATTACTGTTTTGTCTATATCACCAAAGTGTTTAGGCAACCTCGGCAATCTAGCAAGTTTCTGAGGATGTGCACAAGTCATGGCTAGACCAAATTGACTAAAAACATTACTTTTATTAACTGCGAAAAGATTCTCTTTTTAATAATATGATTATTGAAAAATAATACCGTATATGAAAATGTCACACAAGACAAAATTATAAATCAGTTTTGGTAAAAAAATAGCTGCATGTTCTTGCACACATTGACATGAGGGCTACTAATTTTTTGTTGAGTCAAGAATGCATTTTTTATGTTCATTAAAAAAATATGTGTTTGCATTATCTTACTTTAAATGAGTGATTTATTACATTGATGCTGTGCTATAGTAAAATATGACTAAATTTAGTGTACATTTAGGGAATTTAGGCTACATTTTTTTAAAATCTAATTAAATTTCTAGAATTTTTACTAGTGTCCACATAATGATAAAACATCTTAGAAGATTATTTATTATTATTAACTTTGATGAAAAACATATACACTAATCTCCAATACCATATTAACTTATATTTTGATCCATTTTACTTGCATCAAATTCTTCTGATTTTCACCGAATATGGACATATTATACAGGCTACCAAAAAACATGAAATGAACTGAAAAATGTAATAAAGTATGACTTTTGATGATATAATTTAAATAACGAAGTTGGAAGTTCAAAAACTGTGAAACACCTCATCAAAACGTTAATAATTTTTTTTACCCATTTTTAATTTCAACACCCCTATTAGACGTAATCAAAAAGAGGAAGGCAGGCATGTTTACGGGTAGGGTTTACCCCCACCCTTAGATATGACTAGTACCCCCCCCCCCCTAGGAAAAATTGTCTATATTTTAAGATTTTCATAATTATTTTTGTGAGATAGGAAAAAATATAAAAGTTATTAAAAAAACTGAAGATTTTAACAAAATATAGGCTACATAAAAGTTTTAAACATTTGTATCAAATGTGAATGTGAAGAGAGAGAGGGGGGGGGTCAACAACCCTGCATTTGGGAACATTTATATCCTAACTAAGTTTAAAATAACAAAAAAAATGTTGAATTTAATTTTGAATAAGCCTGTACAAAAAGGAAAAAAAATCAGAATGCTTTGTGTTATAATATACTAGGGGAGGGGGGAGATTTAATTTTCAGTAAACCTAGGTGAGCAAAAAGGAAAAAAAAAATCAGAACGCTTTATTTGTGTTCAAAATATACTAGGAGGGCTCTACTGTCCATGGTGTGTCTCACTTACTGAATGGTGTGATGTCACAATAGTGTTCCCTTCTAGCAGGATAAGTTTTTATGTTAGGAGTCATTTTAGGTGGTCTAATGAAAGGTATTTTGTACTGAAATGAAATAGTTCTCTTTAGGCCTCCTCAAATGACTCTTAACATGAAAAATTAATAAATCTATTGTGATGTCACACCATTCAGTAAGTGAGGCACTTTATTTGGAAACAGAGAACTTTATAAGCTTATATTATAATTTAAAAATTTGAAATTTAATTTTGAATACACCTGTACATATAGAAAAAAAAATCAGGATACTTTATTTTTCTGACTTGGGGGGGGGGGGAAATTAAAACTGAACATTTCAGATTTATTTTTTTTTCTTCTTAAGTGATAACCTAATTCATTTTGTTGTATGCATATGTGCTTTTCACATGTATTAAATATCTCTTCTGTAGAACTATTATCACTCATCCCTAGAATCATTCTGAATTTTTGGGTTCAAAATGCATTCCGAAACTACACTTCGGAATCAATCCGGGAAGAGTTGTCAAGGGATGAGTTATCCGCCAATTCCTAAAAACAAATTAAAAATAGGAGCATAGCGATCTATATAGGCTTTCCATATATCAATCGAAGCGTATTGAAGTGTGCTTTACGAAACTGCCTCCATTTTTGGCTACATCTAATAGAAGGGGCGTTACAATGAAAAATGTGGAAAAAATAGATCGTCGACGGGAGGCAATTTACAGTTTTTGAGTTTCCGACTTCGTTATTTTAAATTATATCGTCAAGAGTCGTACATAATTAGATTTTTCGGGCCATTTCACGTTTTTTGGTATATAATATGCCGGTATTTGGTGAAAATCATGACTTTTCGCAAAAAAAAGAAACTCATATGTTTATCCTGGTACCCGTATACATGGGAGGGTTCCCGGGAAGCCAGAGACAGCCCTATTATACATAAGTCTCAGTGATAATACTACAAAATGTATTATGCAACTCCAGTACAATTCATGCATTATTACAATTTTATAGTTTTGCTCACAATCAGAATGAAACATGTCATTATTAAAATACACTTGATTATTTTATTTGGAATGCTGAAATTTTTTTAATAAAACGTAATTTAAGACAAAAGTACCATACAAAATAGATGTCGTTAATTTATAAAATGCTGAGAAACACATCAAGGCCAACTATAAAATACCATGATGGCCAACTATAAAATCTCTTTTCAAAAATGTAGTTTCATTCACTCTTAAAATATTCCCATTACATTTAGCCTACAAAAGAGCCAAATTGGCTTTGTAATTACTCAATGAACTTTAGAATCATGTAAAAAAATAATTGTACTACAGCCCCAACAGAATAATGGCCCTATTTTGAATGGCTTTAACCATTTAAATAATGCATTTTGTTAATTGTAATAACCTAGACTAAACTTACTGAGATCGGGAGGGACTTCTACTGCATTTTTGAGTTTCGATGCCTTTTACATTATTTCGTAACAAATTTGTTTCATCATTGTTGGTTGTCACATTATTTATCACTCTAGCGACATTATTATCACTACAGCCATCTAAAATATCATTTTCGGGTTTATTCAAATCACTTCTGTGGATACTGTTGAAACAATATTTTAAAAATCAGCAATATTGGGAAAATATTATATAATTAACTAAAAGAAATCTTACTTTAAATATTCAAGTCTTCGCCTTTTTCTCTGTTTAATTATGTTATCACTCCAATAATCTGTATCATGCTTAATGTAAGGACGAGAATGATCTTCTAGATTTGATAATGCAATACGTCTTCTTATTCTCATCACATCGATAATTCCATTAATCTTATTTGTATGATGCATGAAAATCCTTTTGTTAATATCATTCGCCTTTTCTAATCCTGAAATTTAATATGAGTCACTGTCACTATGCAAAATCATATAGGCCTACATTGTCATCTTATACATCGAAATTACAGTAATGAAGGAACATTCCCAATTGGTATTTCACCCGAATATTTTTTAATAACCATAAATTGTACAGACTACCTAATTGATCATCAAATCATGCCGCACTTCTGGAAAGATATTTCTAAGAAAGAAATCCTTCTTTGAAATTCCAATATTATTGATCTACCTTAATGGCCATAAGAAATACATGTAATTTTTTTTCGAAAATTTCCTGATCAAAACCCCCTCCAAATTTTCTTTAAATATATACGGCCTTGTGTGATATAAGGTAGGGTTTTGGTGCAATAGGGTTTGGGTAGCCGTACGGTTTTTAAAAAGTAGCTTCCACAGGGCTTGGGTTGGTTTCCAAATGATAGGGCTTGGGTAGGGTTTCCAAATGATAATTTACAACATTCTCAGGCCGATTGAAGCTCAATAACTTTGGAAAAATAAATGATATTTTAATAGATTAAATGGCATTCAAAACTACTAGAAATTATGTTTCCTTTCTGTGTAAGGATCATATTTATATTATCATTATTGCCTATTTGGTAGCCTAGCATTCATCAAATTTTTGTAAAGATTGTGTGATGCCATGGTTTCGTTTCAGTAGATCATGATACCAAATGGAAACTGATATCAGTATCGCGATATAACGAAAATGTGATATCGCGCAACTCTAGTTGGAAATGTTCCCTGCTAAGTTCTACTTCTACAGTAATGGTAAATGCAAGTTATGTTTTGATATGAGAAGTTCACCTTGGCTTGAGAATTTCCAAAGAGGTCCAACTGCTCTGAGCTGCTCAGGTAAATGCTTTGCAAAGCTATGCATATATGGTGTAACATTTCTTCGTTCATAACCTTTTCTTCCATTAACACCTAGTTTAACGTAGTTTTCAACCCACATTTCACAACTGCTACTAAATTCTTGGGTGTAAGTTTTATCCTTGGACACAATAATTTCATACAGCTGTTTAAAATCCTAGAAGCAGGCAATTATTAGATATCCTGAGCTGACCATTATTATTAGATAACTATCATTACAGCTGTTAGTACAGAATTATTCGGTATAGACAGGAATTTCTTTTTATCCATAACTGCATTCCCCAACCTGCATAAAATAGGGGGGTGATACCAGTCACCCCTTGAACTTGTACCTGATTTCAGCATTATTTAAGAGCTTTTGATACACAGTATATGTCATCATGTTTATGAATGCCTTCGTAATGATACCGCTGTTGAATTTAATTATGGTACTTGATTTCCTTTACTGTCATCTCTCGTTCCAGTTTGTTTTCTCAGTAAATTTAGAACTAAATTTCCTGTCGTAATGAAACAAAGGCCGTTAAAAAGTCAAAATTGAGGCGAGAAAAATGACATGTACATGGTGTAAATAATGCTACTTCATTGTATTTCACTTAAATAGGATTATTTTACAATTTTAAAATAAAATTCACAAACAAATATAATTAGATCTTGCAATAACATTTTGTAAATTTTTCGTTGTAAGATTTGCTGTTAATGGATCCCATACAAAATGAACTTTTCAGAATATTTTTCTGAACCAAAGTTATACGAGTAACCTTCATTTATTTTTTCAGTATACTTCTGGTTTACGAATCAAGGGAAAATATTGAACACAGTTACACGTTTCAGAAATATAACAGTTTTCGGTTACGGGTTGACTCCTAGCTCTCAAATCATAATTTTAAAGTAGGCCCTTGCGGCCGATCTTACAAAACCCCCATGGTCTCTGAAGAGACCAACGTCCTCTCAGCCCCCTGCCTATATAAGGGGAG
>JAQFYR010000559.1:0-12312 GCA_034694985.1 Campodea silvestrii
CCGCATTTGCCGATGTTTATATCCAAGGTCGGAGAAATAAGATCGAACGAAATACATTTTTCGGTCACCTTTTACGTCGCCGATATTATGTGCAACCATATTGTGTCGCATACCATTTTTTTCGTCTCTTTCCGCTCTTTAAAATGGCATGTACCGCATGTTTCTACGACGCCTAAAATTCAAAATATCGGGTTTGAAACAAAAGTGAATATTTCGGGTATTACCCGGGTAATACCCGGGTACAAAATCGGGTACCCGGGCACAAAAATATTTCGGGTATGGAAACACTAATTGCAGGCCATCATTGCATTAAATAGTGCAATTTATACAGTATTTACAGTTGATTTAGATCAATGACGGACACTAATTTTATATTTTTATTGAATTAAATAGTGATTTAAAAAAAATCACTTGATTTAAAATAAATCACATAAATCGGCCCACTCTTTATTTGGCACCAAACAATTACAAAAACTAAGGAGTCGGTACTGGCAAAATTTCAGATACTCCATATATCCTTTGAATCTGATTTTTGCAGTTCACCTGTACATGTACTTCCTCCGTATTTTATACAGTTACGAAAAAAATATACATGTACTTCATTTTTAATCCCAATATTTGTGTTATTTCTCGTTTTTATCAAGCTTGTAATGAACAGCCTAGTAGACTACAACAAAAAACTTAATTTTCCCTTCTAAATTAACTATAGTACTTAACTACTTATCTGGTGCTGGGCGATTTTTAGAAAGAAAAATTCATTTAGGGCCTATATAGCCTATCGATGCATTGACTAAAAAAAATAATGACCAGTAGGCCTAACAATAAAAGAAATCCAACTACAATCTGAAGTGACATACATACCTGTTCTTAGCCGGAAATGTTTGCATTTTTGCATCATTTCAGGTACCGTAATCAATTTTCAAAGAAATCGGGGGTCTTCTCTGTCATACCACCCCCACTATAATATATGGTTATATTACCCCCACACAAATTATGGTTATACCACCCCCATTTCTTTATGAAAATAATGAGCTGACTGATACCTGACCTGATCAGCTCATTAATATACACGTACACTTTTGGAGGCCTCGCACTTGCATTATCTTTCACTTCACATGTTAGTCGCATGAAACTCATTACTGTAATAATCAAAATGATGCTTTATGACCTTACTTGTGCCGTGGAATGCGTTATAAAGTTATACTCGTATTAAACAAGAAACTCTTTTGCAGCAAAATAATAATATTATAGATAGGTCTCCAAAAGTATACGTGTATATTAATGAACTGGTCAGGTCAGATATCAGTCAGCTCATTCTTCAGTCTCAGTATATATATAAAAAATTAGTGTCAGTCACGTGCTAACTGTATAAAATTCATCACTAAACTGTGTAAGTTGACCTTCTACACCTTCATACATCTGAGAATAAGGAATCAGAATAATTGATCAAATGGTGAAATATTTTGTTAAGCATACTATGTTGAATATATTAAATTAAATATAAAATGACAACTATTGTGCTTATTAATAGTGATGGATATTATGATATTGTAATTTCATTGCTGCAAGATAATTTTTAAACAGTAATCCGCAGGTTAATAAAATAAATATATAACGAATGAAAAGTACTTTATGCAGAAAAGTTTATGTGGGGGTGGTATAACAATAAGTTGTGTAACGGGGATATTTGTACATAGAGAAGGGGTGGTATAACCATAATTTGTGTGGGGGTGATATAACCATATATTATAGTGGGGGTGGTATAACAGAGAAAACCCAAAATATGCTATCTCTATACTTGAACGGAAAAAATAGTTTGAAAAGAAAGTGGAACTCTGAGATTCCTAAATTATTTTATCTTTCTGCACAAACAATATCAGATCCTTCTTTCAGAGAAAGAAATAAGAAAAGTCGGAAGGGCGATATCGTGTGAATTATAAAGTAATGATTGAAATGTGAAAATTGACAAAGGATCGGGACTCAACCAGATCAGTACCGAAATTAACAGTACTTTTCAGAAACAATTTTTGATTCATCAGTTATCAGTGATGCCTATGATAAACATGAATTTCTGAAACTGTGGAACTCCAATCTCCAAATAAAATACTTGTGGACTGTTAACTATGACACTTCTTGTAAGTAACTGGTGAGGTTCTCCGTCTGTCTCTTAAACTTCAATATTTATTTGTGTTTTTAGTTTTACGCTGAAGTACCCTTTAACGCCTTGCGAGTGGTTCCAATCTTATAGGGGGCACCTACCCCCAATTTTGTCCAGGTGAGGACACCAGTAAAAGTGTCCGCTTAGAAATAACTTTTTCACACGTTTTTTTTTTTTAAATGTATTAATTTCTACCACAAATTTAATGAATTACATACAGCAACTCCTCAGATATACATAATATTTTTTAAACAGTGCAGAATGTCCTTCTAGTCATTATAATTGTAACATAGTATAATAGTCTACAACACTTCTGTAATTGGGCAAATTGTCTGTTGATAGTGTTTTCTCCAATAAATAAATATAAAAAATAATGATATTGGTGTGTCTCAGGATTTTTTAAGGAAATTTTATCACTGCACATATTTTCTCGAAATCTCCAGTTTTATCAGAGCAAAATATGTATTAGTGAAGTATATTTCAAATAGGGCTCTAGAAAATGAGTTCGTGTGCACTGACGAGGTAAAAGCAAACACCTATGTAAATATGTAGATTTGGTGTCAGTATTGAAATATTTTATGGTGTTCAAGTCAGGTAATTGTCCGAGTTCATTTTACAGGCTGTGATGTCATGCACAGGATTTGTGTTTACGAAATTGAGTATTCGTTGAAACTGGAAAACCGTTGATCCTATTTTGATGCGGTTCTTTTCATCGAGTAGATCTGAATATCACGAGTAATTTTTGGCCATTACACTTCTTTCTCTGAAGGGTTCCCAAGGAACTATAACGGTCGCAAAATCTGAATTTATTATTCTTCTGAACTGACTTCAATCTTTTTTATTTATTTTTTCGCGAATATCATATTGCCAAGAATGTTTGCAATTTCTTTTGTATTTTTCAGAACGGCCAAAAGGACCTAAGGGTCAACATTCCTGATTTACAGAACTACTGAATCAGTGGCGGCGCCAGAGGTTCGCCCGACGGGGTGACCGGGGGTGTTTTTTTTATTTATTTATTTTTTATTAACGTTTTTTTGCGATTTTTAAACACTGCGTAGTGCACACTTTCGTAACCCCATTCGACGCATTTGTTAAAATATAGAGGGGGGAATCATATCCTACATATCTTGCACATATCAGCGGTAATGACTTGCAATCACAGTTAACTTGAAGCTGTAAATCACAATTGACTGAAAATCAATAACTTCGAAAATTTATTGTAAATTAAGAAATCACCTGAAATCTTTATTAAATCTAAAAAGTCACAAAGAGTCGATCAATCCCTCATAATAATGTGAGACTTCTTACAATTCAGCTCTGAATAATATTCTTGTGAATCTTTCAATCAAGCATTGGGCAACTATTAGTCGGTAATTCATTTCCATCTTGCTAGACTTTCTGAAAGTCACGAAAATCACATCAATATTTGTATTCAATCTTTCACTCAGCGGGTTTGTCAACCTAGTAATCACAAGTTGCCACATTGAAAGATTTATCAAGCATGTAATCACAAGATCATTGTTTGCAAGTCTAGCAATCGAAAGTTGAGCAACTGTCAATCTTGTAATAAGAAGCTGATTTTTTATTTTTATCAATCAAGCAATCTCCGCTGATTTATTTAAATCGGTAGGAATTGCGGAAGTTACAAATTTTGAACAGAAAATCTAGCAATCACGCCTTTTCTGTATGTAAGTCAGAAAATCATGCAATTTGTTCTTAGAAAATCTAGCAATCACGGTATAAATTTATCTATCATGCTGACGACGTGAGTTGAGTGCAAGTCAGCTTGATTTGCTTGCTATCTGTAATTCACTATTTACATTTAGTGAGTTGTCAATCTCGTACGTTGAATACAACAATGGTATTCCCCTCGCAAAAAGTTTTGTTATGCACAATGTTGTCATTTGCACTTACATAGATATAAATGCAATAGAGAAAAGTCAAGAAAAGCAGTACTGAAAACTGGAAACCCGCATTTGCGGAATTAAGCGAGAGTGACATTTTTTGCACGTTTAGGTGATTAAATAGGTGATACTTTTTGACAAAAGCCCACCGTTTGTGGTTGTTTGTTTGTTTTAATATACTCGGTATTTTTGTTTCACTTTAACCATTTTGGCTCTACTTTTGTTCACTTCTAGATCACACAACATTTTTGAGCTAATTTTGCATCTGATCCACGAACTGACTTCTCAAAAATGTCTACCTTTGAATTTGACTAAAACAATGTGGCCCCTGCATCGGGATGTTTTGAAGTTTTATTTATATAATCAGTGAGTTGCAACTGCGAAGAATAAAACTGTTTTCAGACTAATTCTAAATTCAGACACAACTACATTAAAGTATACAAATCCATACGAAAGTGTGCCAGTATCTAGAAGCCCTTCGAGGGCGATTTTTTTGTTTCTGGATCAAATATGTATTTGTAATGCAGATTTCAGGATAAGTAATTATTTTAAATTTAAGACAATTGTGCAATGGAGCTTCGGAACTACGAATTGTAAATTATAATCAATGCATAAATATATTTCCACGAGGAAGTCATTGTTGCAAGCAACGAAAAATAATTGGTATTGAACAAAACCACGTTGATGCTGTTTTTCTTATCTGTGTTGTATTGTAAATAAATGGTCTTCCAGTTCTTATACATACGTCGTACAAATTTCAGAAAGGTAGATGCAGTTCTAAGAAAAAAAAACTTTAAATCATATTTTTAGCTGTTGTGTCTTCCAGATTTCAAAAAGTCGCTGTTGCTGATTTTTGAACCTAAGAACCTCCACAATGCTGATGAGCTGCATTCGTTAAATGAAACGTTATTCCGGATACTAATAGATCTTTAAATTTCCGAAGTTATTGATAATATAATTGAAATGATACAATAAGTTAAATTTGTTAAAACATTCATTTCTTCGAGGGTCTGTCTCACACAATAATACGATATTTGTTCGTGAATTTTCAGGTTTAATGCAAACCCATTATAATGTTTCAAATCCTCACCAAAGTGGCTTCCACCTTTCACTGAACAATAAGTTAAGTTTTATTTATTAGGCTGCAAAATCGATGACAAGAGGATCGTCGCTATCCTTTAAATTTCTCAAACAATCTCGACTCCAGGATTCCAAAAGATCGACGCTGTCTTTGAACGAGTCGCGATTCCAGTTCCGTCGTAAGAATATCAAAACGATTGTCATGTTATACAAATTAATTACTTTGTCGTCAGAATTTCAAAAAAAAAAAATAAAATAAAAAATAAATCGACGACGCCCAATTAAAGAGTCGTCAAAGTAGGTATGGTTTTGTCAGAATCGACGCCAAAGTTTTAAAGAATCGTCATTCTAGTTACTACGTCGACAATGTCGTCGGAGTTTCGAAATGATTGACATAATACAATACATTTTTTATCGTGGTTTCAGGTATTATATCGTCGAATATTCAAAAAGATCGGCTTTATACTTTAATAAATTAATCGTCATTGTAGTCATTACGTCGTTGGAAATGATACTGCATTCTCACAATTTCAATTTTTTTTGCACAATTTCTCTTTTTTGATATTTTTCCTTCTCCGAAAACTCGTAAAAATCCTCGGACTGGGTGTACAGATCTCTTCGACAGGGGGGGGCATGACACCCCCCCCATTCACCCGCTTGGTGCAATCCCTGCTATAGGAAAAATGTTATTTAAAGGGTTTATTTTGATGTACTCATGTTTGTAAATATTTGTAATTGTTGAACAATCTATAGTGCTATAGGGTGAGTTATACTGTATTTTATTGTTCATGTGAAAAACTCGTTATTTTACATTTTTCATAAAGTGTTTCTGAATAAGCATTTTCTTATTTTCGAAGTTATGGATTTTGTTTCCGCTTTATTAAAACGTGGTATAGCTTAAAATTAAAGGGAGAAATTTATTTACGATGTTTTACCACGACAAAACCCAACTTTTTCGACGAAACAGCGGTAAGTGAAACTCTTCTTGCCTCAAGCGTACAACAGCAAATAAATTAAGAATATGCTGTAAACTGTTGTTAATAAACGTAGAAGGATATTCTGTTTGCTCTCAAAGATGTAATAATTTTAATCCTGTCCAATTTTCATTACATCCTCGAAGATCCTATACCGTAGATTTGAATATTGACTTTCACTCTAGCATGTGATAGTAAATGAGTTTTAGCGAAGAATTTCTACATACCAGAAGACAATTTTATTCAACCATTAAATAAAAAAAATACAAACGATCACAGGGGGGAAATCAGAACATAAAGGCTAGTCAATCTTGCCAACATACGTCGCTGCTGCGAACTTCATCTAAAATTAAGTTATTTTGAGGCTTGCAGTACATGTTTCTAACTGTTGCACTTGTGTTTTTGCACATGCCTTTTCATTAATTTATTTGTAACACTGGATTTGTTTATAAATAAAATAATTTCGAGAGAAATATTTTTGCTTTATCTGGGCAAAAAGATAAGTCTTTTCGTATGAATCTTGTATATCAAACGTCAGAAGCTTTCGTAACTTCATATTATTAGTTTCGTAATTAAGAATAGGGATATGCAAACCCGTTTCTTAAAATATACAATTATTAACAGGTGTGAGTTTTTAATATTACAGAAGTAAGTGGTGAATTGATATTTGAAACGCAGCCGAACACAGCACATAAATTTAATGAAATATCAGATGTTATAACCGTTAATATATATATATATATATATTTACTCGAGTTATTCGACTAAAAATTATTTGATTAAAATTACATATATTGAAGTCATAATGTTAACTTTAATTTCAATGACTAAGCTTAATTATCATTTACAATTAATTTTCCCTCACATTTTGACATGACCTTTGAATGCTACATTATCACACTTCATATCGAGTTCATTCAAATTCTGCATGCAAGAATAAAAAGAGTATAGCAAATTTTGTGAAACAATATTTTTATCAGTGTTTCAATGTGACGGTGTGAAATCGAATTGAATTATTGTTAGCTGATTTATAATAATCACTCTTTGAAAATGTCGTATTCAGTTTTAATTTTGGGTACATTTTGACAACATTATCCAACTGGATACATTATAATCATTATATTTCTGTAGCCAATTAGTAGGCAATCCCTTTACCATCAATGTTTTTACCAATGTAATTATTTGCGAGCTAGAAAAGTGCGTTACCATAACAGATTGCTACTGTAAAGTTATAAACATGTAGTCTCTGCATGTTATTTTCAAATAATTGAAGTGCCTCAAAATGCGTTATGATTTCCTGAATGGCAAGGATAAGCTGTCTGTAGTGTATATGTAGCAAAAAAATTACGGCATTCTAAATACAAGCTTTTTGTATGTAATAATTTTAAAATATAATTCACTAAAAACAACAAAACAAGGAAGAATGACTTGAGGATCGACAACTACAAATTAAGAATTATAGATAAACAGCAAAAGGTCGCCGTCTGTTGATCAGCGATTTTTATAATAATTAACTGTCAACAAGACAGCGCTGTTTTGATAATTGAAGCTACCGTCATCAGAAAGTAATCAATAAATTAAAAATTAAGTTATCAACGAATAAAATAAAAACACATCACCATGGAGGCATGGACAAAACACGAAAAGAAAGCTGTAATTGCCTGCGGCCAGAAAATTAACTGTTTACAAGTCTCCCAGATTACAGAATACTGAATATCTTGATATAATTCTAGGAGACTTAAAAAAATCAGTTAATTTACTGACCTCCATAATTATATGCAGTTTTGCTTTCCTGTTTTGTCCATTTTTTTCTCGTTGTTTTTAGTTTTTATTAGCTGGTAATTCATTCTTTTATATGTTGATTATCGCCCTGGTGATGGTAGCTTGGCTATCAAAACAGAGTTCTCGATAGCTAAATAATTAAAATCACTGACGATTAGACAGTCTTATGATATTCATCTTTGATGTACCGTAATTAACTAAATTCTCACGAGCTGCATATTGCATGCTCACAGGTTGAAGAAATAAGCAAATTAGCAATTCGTTTAAATCTTCACAAAAGTATTTGGAATCCATGCTATTTGCTATAAAGAGACGAAGGAGATAACCTTTTTTTTTATTTATTTTTGCCCAAAATTATTTTTGAAATACTGTAAATACAACAAAGAGTAAAAATGTAAAATGCTCAGTAAGCAAAAGCAAAGATGAAATCTTTGTGATGAAGTAAGAAAAACAATATGCTAATATATATTTTTATATGTAGAAGACGTGAATGATACTTGGAAAGAAAATCATCGTAGCTTAATTTAGGGGATGTCCACCCACAAATTTCAACAGATAGAGGATAATTGAAGTAATAAATTAAATATTAAATTATTAATTTATTGAAAGTCTTCCACCCCCCACACTCCTCACACTCACAAACATGATTGATGTTTCTCCAAAGTCTCTGAGAAACATCTTGCACATATAGGAGTTTTACTTCAATCAAAGTAGCTAAGGCGTGAAAGTAAAGATTGCAGTTTATTATTTGAAAATATTTTTACAGATCGTAATGGTTACGAATAAATAATAGGAGATAAATAAAAGGTGCAGCTGAAATAAATATGTCTTGGTGCATTTTGTTCTTCATTCACTTGACTTCATTCACTTGACCACGTTAGTTGAGCTGAAAAAGAAGATGCAGATGCAATTGTAAGAAAATGGAAAATTATCTAATATTACCATCTAAGTTTTCTAAGCTTACAATACTCCCTAGCATAGTGTTCTGATAGAATGAAGCTCCACAGAAATTCAATACAATTGGTTTTTATTTTCGAAATAACTAACTTTACTAGAAATTCAATTGATTCTAAAAGTGATTTAAATATATATGCAGTTGCCAACTTGCCTTAAGATACGCAGTTTATTAAATCTTATACCTCGTTCCAATATTTTATAATCCAAAAAAATATATTGTCTTGTAGCTTAAAACATACTTCTTCTCATCATTGATTGTTGAAGGATGGTTTCCAAACACCGCATGAGAAAATAATTTATCGATGAGATTCGATTTATAGCTTCTGAGAGTATTCTGTTCTACAACTTCGACAGTTTTTTTTCTGCATTGTATTAATACAAATAAATTGAAGCATTGAACAATTTTGTTCAAGTTGAAATAGAAATGTTCATATATAGACAGTACAAGAATCTGCAGTTATTGCGGTATTCGTATTGTGTATAGATATATAGCATAAGAAAATGGGTTTTAATGAAAGTAAATAATGGAAAAAATAAACAGACAAAAATTCCATGTGTATTTATGTTTTATTATTATTATTATTATTATTCGTCGAATCAAAATTCGACGAACAGTGTACCGTTATGCTAAATTCTGTCAAAAATATGTTAAATATTTCATTTTTTGTATCAACTGTTATTGTTCTCTGAGTTACTTGTTTTTGTTACTGTAAACGGAAAAGCTTTCCGTTGTAGTAATAAATAGATTGAATTGAAATTGAAAATTGTACAACCGTGGTCTTCTTTTCAATTACAGAGATCAGTTAACACTTGGTATTGTTTTTAATTTCAATAATAACATAAATAAAACTTGGTAAATTTATTCACTATTGTTACGACTGTCGGAGTGTAAGTCTCTTTGGAAAATTCGTTTTTAGTTTTTTTTAGACTATGCTGTTGCTAACATTTTTTTTACTCAAAGATATTGATAAAAATAATTAAGATGTCTGACTTTGATGTATTTTTTACTATTTCAGACTAAGAAATTAACATAAATAAAACGTACTATAACAAAACCGCACACATTAAATTTTACAGATATAATAGAAAGTGGCGGATGTTGTTTCTCAATTCTTTTAAACTATTTCTGGAACGGAAACAATATATTACGTATATCAAGTGCTTTTTCCCCCATTATCGAAGGTGTATCTTTTAAAGTACAGGTCAATGCCTTTAGTAAAACCATTTCACCTTCCTACTGGTCGTTGAAACCTAATCTAATGTGTCTCATCTTCTAGAGACTATTATTCCAAAATTGCAAATCGATAAGTTAAAGATATCACATAACAGCGAACATTTCACTCCTTTAGTATCAATTACTGGATGATGGGACGGAAAATTACAAAATAAATTCGCTTCAAGATAAAAGAAAAATAGGTATCTGAGAGACCGCATAATTATTGGGTAAAAAAAATATATAGCCTAAGTTACGAAAAAATACACTTCTTATAAGCAATTATAATATCAAGTGCACTTTTTGCTCTCTTATTAGTTTACAGTAATAATAAAAATGTTAATTAATATTTGGGAAGTAGTACTGTTGTATGTCGATTTATTCGATTATCACTAAAAGAAATTATATTGTGAAAATGGAATATCCATAGTATAGGCTTTCTTTTTTTCAGTTGGACAATTAGTGAGAGCAGGAAGGCATGCCTTCCTGGTGAGAGTTATTAACAAACAAACAAAGTATTTGTTTCTAACATTACTTTCTATGCTTCCCAAAAATTTAGGTGACGTACTCAATGAATTTGTCAGTCTCGCATTTTTTAGAAGAAATATTGGTATGGGAATAACCCGTGTTTGGAAATCGTATAATGTAATAGAGTAACGATTAGCGTTATAGTTGAACCCTTATAAGATAAACCGGATTTTCGCATCCAAAAACGTTACAATGGAACAACATCAACTTGATTCGATTTTGGCGGTTTTTAAATATAACGAGATTAAATTCAATCTGTAAACACATACTGATGTTTGCATCGACGAGAAAATCCAATCTCAATTCGACTACGTAATATATTACTCTTATTTCAATTTTTAATTACTTTTCACTGCATGTTTATACATTAATTTGCCAAGGACTGATTGATCATATTGATGATACTGTATCCCTAGAAAAATAAACAACCGTACGATTACTTGCATTATAACTTTTTTGCTTCTATTCACCTGACAGAAATATAATATAATTTATCCTAGAGGCAATTTAATAAAGCTTGCAATTAATAAAATCTGGTCTATTGGTACAGTGCGCTTTGTCAATTTTAATATCACTTTTTATGGTATAATTGCTACATTTATTGACAATATATTGCCTGAAGAATCTGCATTAATTCACTTAATTTTTGCCAAAACCACAATACAATTAATTTAATTTGGAACTATTTCACCTATGACGTAGATTAGAAATAAGTAAGGAATAAAGTACTTTGAATCTTTAATAACCTGTCAACCATAACACACCAGTATTTCATAAGATTTGATAAAGGAGTAGAAATATACGTCGAGACAAACTTATCAGTTTGTCTGGACGTATATTTCTGTAGTAAATTTTATTCCTTCTTGGAATCGCACTGTTTGTTCCAAAACGTTGCCAAATAACTTTGAGAAAAGTTCACAAAATGCTCTCAACTCTCTCACAGAAACTATTTTCCTCAAGTATAAAAGAATGCGATATATTTGAATTCAAGATTAAAATCTAAGTAATACATCTTTTCCCTGACGCAAAAAATGTTAAGGGCAACACGTATTAGTGTTTTTTTGATAGTTTTTGGTTTACAGGAATTCTCTGGATATTTCTTCAGAATTTTGTGACCCACCCTCCGACCGATTTTGGAGGACTTGAAAGCACATACTTTCTTCGAATTAACATAATTCTATCAACAATTGCTATTCCAGGGTTCTTGACTGAGAATTGAGGCTTCTTGGCCCTTCTGTGTGTAGGTATCCAAAATATTAATATTGGCAAGAACTTCAAATTTAAAGTTTGCTGTATACTTACATTATCACTTGGGATTTTGCTTCACTTACATGTATTTTGTAATATGGTTACAAAATTAACATTTTATGTGAATTACTGCTTTTTGAATTCATTATTACAATTTTTACAGCAAAAGGAAACAACCAGCATGTATTCTTTGAAATATAATTTTTTGGAGTTTGCATTGTGGTAGAGATGTTTTATCTTGCAAAAAATTAATGATTTTAGTCTTCTGTAATTCAAAAATAAATCTGCAACAAATATTATGACGTGAAACGTGATTATCAGCCATCCACAGTCTCAAGTAACTGTGATCCGTATATGGCTGAGTTGTTTCGAGTAGAAGGAGAGGCCCAATTTCGAGGTGACGATTTGGAAAACTTTGTGAAAGATATTTCGAGTGAATATTTTGCTTCGAAAATAAATATGTTCTAT
>JAQFYR010000560.1:0-12308 GCA_034694985.1 Campodea silvestrii
TGAAAATTGTTAGGACGAGTATATTTGTCTCACCGTTTTACTATTTGGTTAGCCAGAAAACTTATCAAATGACCAAATATCTACGAAATAACATTTTTAAATGAAAGAGGACGCTGCAATATCCCAAATAAAGTTTTTGCTGTGCATTTATTCCCAGTTTTGCAGTATTACAGACTTACAGTATCCGATTTTCTGAACCCTCTGGTTATCTGACTAACTTATCCAGATGACCAGATATCAAAAATTGAACATTTCCAATAGAAAGATGATAAATGTACAAAAACCCTTTGAAATAAAACTTGTTCCGTGAATTTGACTCGTAGTTTTTTCGATTTTCTGACCTTCCTGTGAATGGTGTGAATCATAACTTTTTTGACTCAACTTATGGGTGCCTTGGGTGGCTGCAAAAATGGTTGACATTGTTTTAAAAGCCGGGTTAAATAATTTGAACAATTTTTCTAATTCAGGTGTAATTTACTGTCATTTTATATTAAGATGGGTCATATTAAGATGGGTGACAAAAAGTGCATGCAGTCGTACAACGTACCATACATATTTTCTGTACCATATTTAGTTCTTCACTTTCTTGTGACTGCTTGAAAACTTCAGAGAAGCTAGGCAACCTATAGATTCATTGTTGTTTTCCCAAAGTAAAAAATATTAGAATAAAGTATCACAGATGAACATTAGTTATGGTACTAGATCACTAGATAGTAAGTTAGTAGACAACTACTAATGCTCTTCCGCATATATAGAAACATAGCCAACTACACATTCTTCACATATTTTGAATGTTCTCCGGTATCGTTTTATGAGACAGAAAGAAATTGATGTTTTAAAAGCAAATGACATCTTGGAATATCTTTTGTTTCCTACATTCCATTTTTCTCTTTCTAGAATTGCGGATGATGTTAAAACTATCTGGACATATGCTGAATGGGGTCAAAAGATCCAGCAGTCCTTTGAAACTCACTTCTGGGTTAGTAATAAACCTTATGAGGGTGAAAAGAACCCCAAACTTGTTAACAAAAGGGGAATATACAGGGATACTGTTGGAGCCACTCAAGCTTGGACTGATTATCAACTCAGGTGTAATTTTCCCATCGCAATGGCTGTGGTAAGTTGAATATAATAATGGAGATTTGTTTTTTGTAAATTGTGATTTTATTTCTATGTGACATAGTGAAAATTTCAGAATAGGGTTATTTTGGGAATACTGTACTAACTTGACGTGACAAAATGTAAATTATGTTATGCCTACAAGTGTGATTTTACATTGGAAAGATCAAAAGCAAAAGTTTGCTTAAATGCAATAAAATTTAAAACTATTGGAAAATGAGTGCTAGATATTTTTAGTTATGTCCAAGACTGGAAAGGTGCTTGGTAGTAAATTATCAAAAGCTTGATAGTAAATTAAAAGCTTGGTCGTAAATTGTCAAAAAGCTTGGTAGTAAATTATCAAACAGCACAAGTTTGACTTGAATATTTGATGTCTACCTTTTAAAGCAGTCTCATCTGATATCGCTTTATTTTTTTTTTTAGTTAAATCACTTTTGGGTTATTGTACACTGTACAGCTAGAATTAACTCAAGATCCCGCTCCATGTAATTTTGTTACCGATATAGGGTACTGTTTAAGGCAGTAATATAAAATTTCACCGAAAATTATCTTCTTTGTGGTGTAGTGCAATGAAGTTTAAGTTACTGCAGTATGAAGTTGTGTAAATTAATAATAATAATAATAAAAATCCTTCATTGCAAATTATGATAAGTTACAGCTCATCATGCTATACATATAAAATTGAAGTGCACTTGAGAATTGAGATAGATTTTTGTAGGCTACATATAGACTAAATATAAAATAGTTACACAATAAAAACATTAAAACAAAAACTAAGAAAGAATAAATGTAGATTGTCTGCACAGTTTGTATTTGTGCATACAGTATAAGGTTCAACAGGGATATTTTCTACACAATTGTACGTATTTTTAAATTGTTTAATAAAACCTATTTGGAGATTTTTTTATTCGTAGGCTATGCTATATTTTTACAATTTTTATTTAATTTTTAGTAAAGAAAATATGGTTGACAGTTTTTTTTAATATTTTACGAGTTTGATTCAGTGGTAAAATTATTTTAAAAAATAAGGAAAATGCTTCGTAAAGCTAAATCACATCAAAACTGTACAGTATGCGAGGAAATGTAAATAAATTAATCTCTCATTCCTGTCAGACTTTTTTTCTTTAGTTTTACTACTTGTCATGTTTGTTCTTTCTGCAGTTCTTACTATTTGGCTCTACACCTGTAATGATTTTCTATTTATATAATGCCAATATCTAAACTTGTTTTAGGCTCCTGAACTCTTCACTCCATCTCGAGCAGTATTGGCACTTGAACTTGTAGAAAAGCATTTATTAGGACCATTGGGAATGAAAACTTTAGATCCAGCGGATTGGTTGTATAATGGATCTTACAATAATGAAGATGATGGAACTGATCCAAGAACAGCACACGGATTCAATTATCATCAAGGACCAGTAAGAAAAATTATTACGTTACTAGACAAACAATAAATTACTCTTTTAGAGAAAACAGTTGACAGCAGTTCTGAAGTTCGTTTTAAACGCCTGATGTCAGATGGTATATAATTATGTAATTAGTACAAGAAATTGTTTAATAATATATTTAATTACTGGTAGTAAAATAATGTATTTTTTTTTCATAGTCAATTATCTGAACATAAAGTTTATTAGATATTTAGCACAAAGCAGAAATTAAAATTATTAATATAGTTAGGTCGCAGAGGAACACTAGATCGGTGACAAACCTATATGAACTTCTTGGCAAGTTCAGCATAATTATATTGACTCTTTGCAATAACAGAACAGTAAAGAAGATGGAACATAGAGGTCGTTATTTGTCTCATATCTGTTCTGAGAGAATGGACAAATCGTAAGAAAATGATCAGGGGTTTCTTTTGCTGCCTACAATGGGGAAATGGACAAGCCAATTTTAGCAGTATGTACTACTAGACGGCTATGTCCGAGATGTAAGCGAGATAGAACTACAGTTCTTGAGATTTTCTATTAAGAGAGAAGGAAGAAATTCATGCTTACTTATACGCAATGCCTTACTGTTGAGCATACAACTTTTGATTCTTACATTTAGTTTAGCAGTGATTTGTAATATTTTGTCGAGTCAAATGTCACAATTAAATATTTACTCGCATGTCTAACGTGCAACCTAAATTTCGCTGCCAAAAAAAAAGTAGGATCTTTTTTTGCCATTTTCTCGTCTCTGGAAACAGTAATATACATTTATAAAAGCTCTGGCCGAGGCGAATCCAACGGTGTGTAACACTATAGGCCTAGGGTTATGATTTTGGGCGACCGAGCTGTGGTAATTTCTCAAAAAAATGCTTGTATGCTCATATAACGCGAATAATATAAATATTTTGTGATTTTTCGGAAAAAAAAGTGTGCATTATACACGAGTAAATTTGATAATTTTCTGGAAAATGAGTTAGACATCCCACTTTTTACTTTCAGGAATGGTTGTGGCCTTTAGGTTTCTTTCTTCGAGCAAAACTTCACTTCTATAAAGAACTAGATGGTGACGCAGGCTATCAGCGAGCTGTTGCATCTGTCCACACTGTGTTGTCGAAACATTTTGCTTATATGCAATCAGACAAGTGGAGAGGTCTCCCTGAATTAACGAATAAGAATGGAGACTTCTGTGCTGGTAGTTGTACAGTACAATCTTGGAGTATGGGGTGTTTACTTGAGGTAGTGCATAAATTGCATCAGGAAGCTGATCAAGCAAATAGAATGGAGTAGATTTTGAAGTTTAGTATTGCTAAGGATCACTGAAACAGTTTAGACTGGAATTCTGTTCATTTTTATTACCGTACTGTTAATGTGTTAAATAGGTCTTGAAAAGTTGAAAATCTGTGCCATAATGAAAAATATATAGTAAACTTGTAAGAGACATTACATGATATTATATAGATTCTTTAGAGGCTGTTTTAAACACAGAATTCCAGTCTAAACAAATCAGTGTAATTTAAAATGTTGACGAAGAAGTAATAGCTAGAATAGCATCATTGTTTATTTTTTTTGTTTTGAATATTGAATTGCTTCAATTGTTAAATTATTATACTTTAAAATGTATGTTACGTTTTGATGAATATCAACTTTTAATTTTGTTTTTGAGTAAACTTACGTTATTCCTCAACAATGTTTTCAAAGAACTCTTTGAAGCTACATAAATTCTCATTTCTTGCATTTGCTAAAGTTTTTTTGTTGATTTGTGCATTATATTTTGTTTAAAAATGTGCGTTTTATAGTTTTATTTTGTTTTTAGAATGTTCAGAATCAGTTAATTATATTTTACAAACCGTTACCTAGCAAACTTTAGTTCAAAGATACAAATCTATGTGATGTTGATTGAATTGTTGCAATTGCATTTAGATTTGTTATTATTCTGTTTGCTGTTCGTACAAAGCATTATTTTGTAATTCAGTCACAAATTAAAAATGTTGTGTGATATACAATGTTTTGCATTTAACATCAAATAATGTTAAGTTTTTTGTTAAATTGATGTTGAATATGGTACATATTAAGCTTGTTGACAAAATGCAGTATTGTTATTGTTATGGATTTTAAAGTCACTCCAACGACAAAAAAGGTTTGTGATATTTTTTTTCTTGTATCCATGATGATTGGCGTAAAAATTATAAATTTCAGCCTTACCGTTCCTGAGTTATGAATGTCTGAAAATGGTGATGACATCATAAACTCATAAGGGCACAAAATAAAAATATGGAAAACGCCTCCCCTGCTTGCATACACGAAACAAAATAATATTAATAGTCGTACAGCTATTCTTTGCACTACTTTAAAAAAAGAATAAGCATTTTATGAACAACCATTATTGAGATATTAATTTAAACAGTTTTGATAACGTCATAAGGGTACACATGCAATGAAAATTTAAACGGCTATAACTTTCGAACAGATGGATGGAATAAAATAATTTTTTCATTGTAATTAGTGAAAAAAATGAACGAAAAATATTGTCAATTAAATGGATAATTTTCGATCTTCGTTGGAGCGACTCTTTTGTATGTCAATTTGTGTTCACACTACAGGATTCCCACAGATCATAATTTTAAGGAAGATTATTGGAGAAAAAGTTACTGTATCAACTTAAGCAATAACACACACTCAAATTTCGTCACTAAAATAACGAAAAAAAGGTTTTTCACCCTACTTTATCGTTTCTCGAACTAGGATGCAATTGCGGAAAGTACTCGAGATAAATCCATTGATATGAAACACTAGGTACGTAACGATTTCGGGTGACTGAGCTGCGCAAAAGTTTTACCATACTGAAGAAAATCCTTGTATGTGCATATTATAGCCTATGCCGCGTATTACATGATTTTTCGAATAAAAAGTGTGTGTTATATGCAAGTGAATACAGTTTATTATCATACCAGAAATGTAAGTTTTAACAAAATTTTCAGTAAATTTACCATTAAAAGAAGAGTTGTCGTACACAATACTCTGTGGTAATCCTGTAGGCCTATGTCTGTAAGATGCCTGAAGTGCCAAAACCTACGTAACTAACACATTTTCGCAGGCACTTGATGATATGAGACGTGTTGGTAAACCTTTCATCCCTGTCCTTGGAGCTCGCAGAATCATTCGAGTTTCCATCCCTGAACCTATTATTTTCACCAAAAACAAATTCCCAAAGAAGCAACAACGACCTGTGTCAGAAAGCATTCAGAAACCAAAACAAACTGATTTGTCTACTCGTAGAAGTAATGCAGTGTCAGTCGTACGTCCTCGAGATAGCACAGTGCAGCAGAATAGGTTATCAGAGCGTAAAAGTAAAGCTGCTACAGATCAGGTTGTCAAAAGTTACAGGGCTGAGGTGGAAAAACATGAAGAGAAAAATGTTGAGACTGTAACTATCAAAGAAGTTGAACAGCCTCAAGAACCTGATAATGAGTAATTGTGCCATGTTGATTTTGCAATAAAGTCAGTTGTTACATGATATGTATGTTATGTTTTATTGTTACAGATGTTTGTTGTAGGCTGTACACAGATTATATTTTTTGTTAGTTGCATGCAATGTTGAACTCATTTTAAGCATTTATTTTTTTTCTGTAGACAGTTGCAATATTAAATGTGTATTCTTGTAACTCTGTTTCTCTTTTATCATCCTGCTACAAATGCAATGTATTTATAAATTGGAAATCGAAATACCAATTCTGAAAAACAAATTTTTCAGAACTCCGGGAAGAAAATTCTATGTAAAGTACTTCATGTGCAACATGAATTTTTCTTTAAAATTAAGTAATGAAAAACATAATAATCATGCAAAATTCAATAAAACAATGCAGTAGAGTAAAAATAAAATAGAAAAAAGTACTTAAACTGCAGAGGATTGCATATTGCTTTCCACACAATCAAAGGGAACCGTTTCATTTGGAAAACTTGCCATGTACATTTACCTTAGGCAATTTTTTGATGTGGTACCCTGCATTTACATTGTAATAAAAACTGCTAGCTGCATACATTTCAAACTTGTAACGAACATCAATAAAATAAAAGAGTTTTTTTTAAATATAAAATCAATAATTTATTAGAGCTCTTGAAATAAACATTAATCACATAGCTACTTAACAAAATAATACCACACATACAGTGCTAGATATTACATTTCAATAAACATTATTTGAACATTTAAACGCTTTGAAACGGAACCAGCATTTCAAAATAAATTATAAATATCCCTAAATCCGAAACAAGGAAATTACGAATTGCCACAACGTATAATTATGATTGTTTATAGCACAATGAAATACACGTTTCACACAAATGTTTTGATAACAACATTGTTACATGGAATGTTTCGAAGCTAAAGGAGAAATCTTAATAAGAGGACCACAAAATGTCTTTTGACGTTACTAATTACTATTTACACATTGTAATGTTGTTTAGAAATGCTACCATACATTTAAACTTCAGATACAACATGTTTTATCAGTACAGCAAATGTAGCTTTGGCTTAGTACTCTTGAGTTGCTTCAAATGCTTATAAAATACATAAAACATTTCACTGACTCTATTTTAAACACAACAGTTGCAGTACATTGAGTTAGTGACGTAATGAATAATACGTTATACTTTTATAAATGAACTTAAATAACACTGGTGCATGCTAAGAATGAGATAATGATCTTAAAGTTGAAGTGAAATTGTAACAAGTGGAAAATTTGCAATTTAGCAAGTTAATTGGAGCAATTGAAACTTTGAAAGTGCTGGTTATAAATATTAAAACAAATTAAACCCTGTACCTTTACTGCAAATTTAAGTCGTCATAGATTCAACTTCCCATTTAATTAAATTATTTAAATTTGTGATCCATGAAATTAAAAATCATTCTCAGTTTCAGTATTTGTATTACTATGCCTGATCAAGATTTGGATGAATACATCTCCATTTTCAAGGTAATAAAATTATTATAGAAATTCATGTTCAACTGTAATAATTCCATTATTTGTTTTGAGAATGGAGATGTCTTCTCCAAAATCGTCATCAGATTGGCGACTTAAGAGCCGAAAGGTCTTAAGTTTGGGAAGTGGAGTTCACTGAGATGCAGTGTTCAATTCCTCACAATTCTGTTCATAAATGATGGTTCTATATCCAACAGTTTTTGATTTATAGCCAAAAAAACACTGTACACTGTGTAAGGCTGTAAGCTAAATGGGGTCAAATCTTGCCAATTTCATTTCTTTATTAATGAACAGCGCCAATGTTACAAATACTAAACTACCAGTAGTTGAAATTCTGTTGATTTACTGCGCCGAGTGGACATTTCGAAAACAAACAGAAAAACATATTTTTCTTGAAAACTAGAAAGTGGAGTCAGACCCTTTGTGCCCGAAACCAACAAGATATGATAATACAAATCTTGAAACAGGGAAGCGTTTTAATTTAATCAAAATTATGTGCTTCTGTTATTTCCATATACAATAAATAAATTTGTGATAACACTCTTAAGTTCGATCAAATTGGAAGTAACGTACTGGGATGAAAAGATGTACGAAGATCTTCAAATCTCATCTGCTTTTTACAACTTTTTCTGTAATTTAAATATAAGCCAGAAAATAATATAAAAACAACATTAACATATTGTAAAGGAATGAAAGCTTAACCAAAAACTTGAACCATATCACACTAGAACATAATTCTGCTCCAAATTTGACTAGAGTGATGAACTTAGACATCATCAAATATACCAGTAGGGGGTGGTCCACCCCGCCTGGGACTTGCATGTCCTTGAAACACTGTTTCATTGTCTTCATATACATTTGAATTAATAGGTTGTGTTCTAAGACGTTCAGCATTAACTGTACCCATGTAATCAATAGGTTCAGTGTCAGCTAGAAGTTCCGCTCGTGCAGATTCTGTTGATTCCGTTCGTTTCAATCCTGGCCGAACTACAAAGACAGAAATACACATGTAAGGATATATTACTTTTAGGACAATTTAAACAGTGTGATTTGATATTTAAGTCTCATACAGTGCAGTTCTGAAAGATTCACACAAAAACACAAACAAAAAAAACTATGAAATAGGCTACCATATTTTCAAGATAAAATATTGATAGACCCTGAATGTTTCAACCAATTTTAAATTTTCTTTGTATGTGATGTGTACATGTGTTATAATATTAATTAAAGAAGTCAAAGTATTATGATTAATGAAATGCCATTTGGTCCTTTAAACTTTGTATTACATGCCATTGGTTGTTGCTTGTTGGCCTTTATCTAATTAGAAGATTGAAATCGAATATGGGCATGTTGCATATCAAAAGATATGGTATGTTCATATGTATTAAAATCAAAAATTGAAATATGTATGGTTCCAAGCAGATTACGTTAAAGATCGGGATTCGGGAACTATAGGCAGTGAAACCTTAAAATTTAGATTGGCTGCTATCTATTTTTGCAGTGATTCTAATTGTAACTCATTGAGTGTTCAACGTATGCGCAACTTCTAAACGTTGAAAAGTACGTTTTCATCAATATGTAGCATGTCCATGTACGCATGTAGATCGCGATTCCTATTTGTCTGCAGACCTTGGGGACTGTCTGCAGCACATTCTGCTACCGGGTTTCTTGATAATTCCTATTATTAACCTTCTCACTGTTACACATTGTTTGCAAGTACAAAAGATATGTGAACACAACACAAAAAGTTTTTAAAACCATTGCAATTTTCCCAACACCAACAATTTAAATTGACATCAGTACTTACAATTAAACACGTTTTGGAATGTTTTTTCTGCTAAATGAAACTCCATATCTTCCTATCAGAAAAAAAACATTCTAACAAAGCTGGTAATATTTCTAAGAACTTGATGTAATTGGAATAAAATTAATATATCACTTTAGAATGTTTAAAAGTGAGGAAAAAGTGCAAAAGCAAAAAATGTGATCAAAAGCATTCAGAAATATGATTCTTACAAAATTGATGGTTTGTGTACTTTTATTCAAATTTGGAGAATCTTGTTGAAGTTAAAAATCATGTGGATTAGGTCTATATGAAATACAAAAAAGTTTTAAAATTCTGATTTCAAGTGAGAAAGATGCTGACCTGTCACAAATACTGAATGTTGACACTGCAAAGAGCAGTAGGAAAAAAGCAGTGTACATTTACATGCAATAGTATAGTAATTAGGGGTGTCCATATACGGGTAATTGCCGATCCGGATATCCGTAAGCTTGACCCGGGTTCGACCCGTAACCAGTACTAAAAAAACAAAAAAAAAATACTAGCGTAGCAATCTATATGGGCTTTCCATACATCAGTCGAAGCATATTGAAGTGTACTTTCCGAAACTGCCTCCATTTTTCGGCTACGTCTAATAGGACGGGCGTTACAATGAAAAAGCGGAAAAAATAAATCGACGATGGAAGGTACGGTATTTCACCGTTTCTGAGCTTCCGACTTCGTTATTTTAAATTATATCATCAAGAGTCTTACACAATTAGATTTATCGGTTCATTTCACGTTTTCTGGTATATAATATGCCGGTATTTGATGAAAATTGGAAGAATTTTCGCAAAAAAAAAAACAAATAATTTGACCCGGATGGGCTCTCATACGGGTTGATCCGGATAATGATGGACAGCCCTAATAGTAATGCTTAAAAATCATTAGTTTGTCTTCATTATCAATAAAATTCTTTTTTTTGTCATTTGATTTTAATGAAACTAAAAATGTCCTATCAGTTTTAATCCTCAGTTGAATGCCAGCAAGATGGTTATTTTTTCTGAACTACAACAGGATAATTATCATACTAACAACGTAAGTCTAAGAGTAACCTAGATTAGAAACTCGAAAATCATAATCCTTTCCGTTCATTTTAAATATAATGAAGTACAATGCGGTACTAAATCTACATTTCATAATTGAATTGTCATACTACAGTATAGGTCCTACCTCTTTCTTCTACTCTTTGCCTTGCAGCTCTGTAAGATGCAAATTTCTCTTGCATTTCCCTCTGCCTAGATGCGGTGTCCTCCATACGTTGGATACGACGCTTTTCTAAAAAATAAAATAACAAAACAATATATATTTTTTGAAGATTTATTAGTGTTTCTTCAAATTACATTTTATGGTGTAACATTCGAATGTCTTATGAAAACTTTTGAACGATTTTACATCAAGCAAAGATTTATAACCGCACTTATAAACATACCGTAACCATATTTACAAGCACAAGCTTATTAATAGTTAATAAACTTAATACTGTATTAATTTTCTAAATTTCAATCATGGAATGATCATAATTTGAAAATATTATCTTATTATGATACATCTGCAAAGTTGTGTTATTGAAATATTAAGTCAAATAACATTCTCAATAATTTTTTCCTTCATTAAAAATAAATGCTACAGTAGCCTACATTTATAAATTAGTTCTCAAATATTTTTTATTTTAAACTCAACTAGGCCTATAATATACAAGGCTAAATCTGTACTTAGAATGACATTTTTGTACTTTCTTCTTTCTTTCATGAACAAATTTTGGCAATTGCTGTAATGTTCACTTTTTGAAAATAAAAAAATAAAAAATAACTATATAATGTTATTGTAATTACCTTAACAATATCTATAATAACATAATTTCTCTCACCTCTTTTAATGAGTTCCCTTCCATCTTCCACCAAATTACTAGTGATTTCATCATCACCAATAAACTGCTGGAAACTCAGAAGTGACAGCATTCGAGAACCAAGGTTGAAATAGGTAGCTAAGCATAAAGCTAGAATTCCCATTGGGAAGTAGATATTAAATCCATCAGATATAATAGATATTACATCCATGTGACCCATTATTTTCGTATAGCATGTTTCTTTCACAGCTCCTTTAATTATATGGCTATCCATGTGGATTAAACCAAGGAAGTTCAGGCACATTGGTGGAGTCAAACGACACAGCATCCTAGAGGGAAATATTGAAGTACGCTTAGAATCTACTGACATAATGTCTAGCAAACTGTGTAAATTTATTACTCATTGCAAAGTTGATGATTAACATTATTGCATGAACTACTTAACATTATTGCATGAAGTATTATTTTGTATAGGCCTAAGTCCCAGCAACGTCAAAATATTCTAACTGTCGGACCATAAATACTGGTACTCAAAATTTCCCAGTTTACTAGTTGATTCATTTTTGAAAAGTAGCAAGACGAAATAAGGTTTCTAGATGAAAAAAGATCACCTGAAAACCTTATATACTAGATGTTTTGATTTAAATTCTCTGATCCAAATTACGGTAGTACACAATCCAAAAACATTCTTCAAAAGTTCAAAAGCAGAAAGCTTCAATTGCAAACATTTTAGTAGGTCCCAGCTTGTCTGTTTGTTTTATGTACTGTAATTTTTATATCATTGTTCATTCAATAACGAGATCCCACTGTTTTCAATTTATTGAGTACTTACATTCCACAAAATATGAGACTGTATTCATCAGTCTGATGAAAGGGAGCCAAATAGTAGAAATTGAGGACACGAATCTTAAATACTGTTGAATAAGCGCAGAAACACAAGTAACCTATCGTCAAGCATGAAATGAACTGGAAAAAATAGTAAATAATAATCAGTAATGTTAGCTAAAATAAATCATATTGAAACAATTATTAACTTTAAATTTACATACCTCAATTGTGAGATAATCAGCTGATACTTTAGCTATATTTACAAATACAGCAAATAACGA
>JAQFYR010000561.1:0-12307 GCA_034694985.1 Campodea silvestrii
GGGCACGTAACAGTAAAATTAACGAACGGACATGTAAATAGTTGAGGTTTGAGAACATTGATCATGGTGAACGTATGAGAATCATGAAATCGTTACAAAGACTTGCAGTGTGAAGTTTGTTCCAAATAACAATATGACCACTACCAACCCAGGATCCAGCCAAGCAGTATGAAATCTCCAGTAATCTTCAAACACTGAAGCGCTCCAGCAGAGGCCAGGATGTGATGGAGGGCAACAGGATGAAGATCCCACTTCCCTACCGCTTGTTGTTAATAAATGTTGACTAGAATGATTGTGATATTATGAGTGTAAGTATAAATTTGTGGAATGAGTAAATTCTTGTATGACTTATTATGCTTGTAGTTTAAACCATAATGAATATTTAATATAATTAAAAATTACTTGAAGAAGAAACCTGAATTGTAAAGTTGTGTAACCATAACACGCATCAATTGAATAAATGTTTTTCTTATATTTTATAACGTTGAAAGGTGTTTTGATATGCCTAAATGTATATGAAAATTCTAATGGACGTTCCTGATAAGATCGTAAAATGATAATAAGTTTTTGATAAAGTACAACTTCGTAAGAAATGCTTAGAGGAAGCATAACAACGAATATGAAAAAAGAAACGATATGAATATTAATTCCGAATCCTTAAAATATCAATGATATTCCAGCTTGTTAAGAAACATATTTAATAAATATACATCCCCGCGAGGATCGATAACGTAGTAATTTGGCTACGAGTCAGGCTGCAGGTTACCAGCAGAGTGGTCACAAACACTATTTTGTTGGTAGCGACGACCTGAGCTGGGACCAAGGGCGAAAAGGGCCCTAACGCCCCAGCGGGGCGCTGCAGTAGTAGAAAGAAGAGTTCATATAACTAAACATATATTATATGCTGATCGTAAAGTAGTAATACGAAAGGGAATATATATGATATTTACAGTAAAGGGAATACCTTATCAGAAACATACGTATGTATGTAATAAAAATAATGGTAAGAGTGTATATCTCCTTGTTACGCTTCACTCACACAACGTTAATACTGGTAAACTTTTGATTAAAATTGAGAATGTAGGAGTCATGAACCTCCATTTTCAAAAAAAGGATTACATCGCAGCCATAATACAACGAGATCAGAAGTTCTTCAAAAGAGGTATTTTAATAACGGATGAGAATAAGAGGCGCCGCTTATCTCAGTCTGTCGTGACAAGCACAGATATACAAACCAATTCAAGTGATAATACTACTGATGATAACTGATGAATACAATACCAATACAATCAAGCATACGCTGAAAAACTCCCCAGCCCGTTACACAAATGTATTGAAAAATCCTGATACTTTGTGATCAGAAGTTCCTTCCATTTTACGAACAGATGTGTAGGCCTAGTTTAATATTCTGTGGTTTATTTGTTCTTTTTTTATTTTAAATTATTGAATTACTAAATAATTATGTTGCCTCATTAACACTTTGAGGACAAATCGGCGATATTGTACCATTTTAAGGTATGCGTGTTTGCAGATCTGCAGCTTCGCGTATTGTGTTATCTTTTCTAGTTTTGGGCGCATACTTGATTGTGACTTCGGCTTTAGCGCCATAGGATTTTCACATTTTGTTTACAAGCAGTAGAGGAGATACATTGGCATGAAAGGTAAAGTTTGGTCAAGTGGATATTTTAAATTGATTCTTTCTTTATACGAAATGCAGTTGTGCTAACGAAGTTGGGAGATGAAATAGAGGGGGGCTGATGGGATATTAATTACATGTCCCTGATTTTGCTCAAATTCTGCAGGAAGCACGAGAATTAAGCCGGTATTCAAATTATTTTTTCTGTATTTGAAAATATAAACCATTGCCGTAGTTACAAGGCGTGGAAATTGCACGAACACATGCTAAACGTCCTTAATGTCAATTTTCAACACACTGAAGCTATGGCAATATTTCATAGTTTCAACAAAGCAAAAAAGATTGCGAATAACAGCCACGTTCTTATGCTTTCAGCCAAATTACAGATATCAAATTTTTTACATGCATTTCTTATGGACATTAACATAGGAAAATTGGAAGTTTCAAGAAGGATTTCTCAATTAAAAACACTTTTTTTGCAAATGTACGGCATATTCTCTCATAAATAATGTTCGCTCATTGTTTAAACTTTTCTGCAGACCTATAATTCTAATTCTACATAATATTTATTTACTTTCAAACTGAAGATGTACTCTGCAGCATCCAGAGCTGGGTTACCTGGCTGATGCATCATGGCTGGAAATTGGTGAAGAGGACACAAAAGTTAAAGTGGTTCGAGTCTTCACCGATTTTCAGGTAGAATCCGTTTTGGTGATCAATGGTGCTGTTATATTGTCGCATACAAGTTATATCACGTTTTACCCTTTTAATGAATGAAGAATGATTGTTTGGAACTAATAAAAGTATGATGCTACCACACATGTAGTTTTCACTTTCCTTGAAGTAGGTGCAATAATTATTTGCGTATATTTATATTTTGAAGTTGCATAATTACATAGTCCATTAAAACATTTAAAGACTAGTTTATTAGCCAGATGTCATTATTAAGATGCTGGTCAATATACGCTCCTTAAGTCGAATGACCAGTTGTGATTCTGTTTGTAATTATTCAGCTATTTATTACCGGAATTATAGTTAAAATTTTGTTTTTGGAGAATTACGATAATGTGTATCAATTTCCTTTCTGTTTTTATTATTATTATTTGATCCGTCTGGGAAAAGCGTTACCATAGAACCACAAATATAGTCATCTCTTGTTCGAGCACAGCGAGGTCGAACTTTGTACTATTTAGTTCGAAACATGCAGTACGTTTTCGAAAATTACCTGATATTTATTTTATATAGCATCCGGAAGAATTCGACGGTTTAAACCCTCGATCTTTGAGAAACTTCCCGATCCAGAGGAAGAAAGACTATCAGAATAAATTATCACAAAAACCACATGTTCCATTCACACAAAGATTCGATCTAATATGTAATGCGGGAGACTACAGAGTGCAATAAAGATTAGATCGTCAATTTCGCCAATAAAAGACCGATTCTCTACTTTTTCGGTTGTTTTTTAAAAGCAGGATGAAAAAAAAAGTTTTGAACTCCATACTTTCTGGTTAAAAGTGTAAAAAGAATTTAGCTTTGCCCGAACCATGTTGGACTGTGTACACATTTCCCGTTCTTCTCTCGTGTTGTTTCATCTTCTGAACTTCTCGACTATGCCTCTGTATTCTACATATGCTCAGTTTCTTTCCGGTATCCAGTTGCTGTCACTATGCTGCATAATCAAAATAATATCAACCGTTAAATTGCAGTGCCGGTCGCCAAAAGTACTACAAACCGCCCCTGTCACCACCAGAGAAGATGTGGCACATTTGGGTTGCAAAACACGTTATTGCTGACCGTTGTTCATTATTTTTAAATTATTATTGCCAATATCCCTTAACTGCAAACATATATCTTGCGATTTTTACCTCTCTTTTGCTTTAAGCGGGCTATTGGTACTGCAAACTTTTTTTTTACGTTTAGTTTTACATTCTGAACTTCGTAGATGTACCGATATGGTTTGGAGTAACGTAAAGTGACCATATTTTTTTTTGTTTTTTAATAGAAATAAACTACGGAAAAAGCGTAAAAACATTTTGTTTTTCTTTTATAAATATGATTTATTCGTTATTAAAACGAAACCAGTAATATATTATAACATGTTATGAGTTAAACCTATTAAAGCCATTCCAGGTAATATCCAACTAACCGCTGATATAAAGTATAACATTAAAAATACATGATATACCGGATATGTAGAATTAACGAGTAATTAACAGTTTATCATATGCGATATAAAAATACATTAGATTGCGTATGAGATATGACTTTATAATTATTAAATCTGACCCAGCGGATGGCTCGGGACACCTTAGGAAATCTAACCCGAAAACAAATATATGTCATTTTTAATTAATAATTTATATTGAGAATTTCACTCGAGCTCGTATTTCCCTTTTTTCTGCAATTTTTAACCAATCCTGTTTTCTTTTTACAGAATGCACATAGACTGCCTGCAAAAAGGAAAGCCACCAAACCGGTCATTATTCGCTCTATAGATGCACTATTTAAACGTTACCTTGTTAGTGAGTTAATCAAGAACCAGTTTCAGCGACGATCACACCGCTCGCTCTGAACAAAAAATATTCTACCTACGAAATATTCACGTGAATGTTATAAAGAAGAACATCGTCACGAAAGTTAAAAATCTAGAAATCAAGTACGAGAACATGAATTATACATTTGACTTAGAAAACAACTGTGAAGCATCCCTAATCAAGACCATCGAAGGCTGCGCGGCAGCCATCAAGGGCCGTTTCGCCCCCATCAGTAGTAAATGCTTCCCCTGTAGCCAAAATAAGGTCACTAAAGGATTATACCCCTGCACAAGTGATCAGACGTGTGGCACCCCCTCGACAAACTTTTAATGCTCCAGAAAGTCCAGTCTTCCTCAAGTGACCATCGGTGGGTCCCCGATCAAGATGAGGCTTTCCCAGTGGTCATATTTAAAAACATAATTTCAACCGGACCCCGAGTGGCACATATATCTGTGCCAAAATTACAATATTTGACTTCTGTTCTGGAAGGACAATCACTTCTTCAAACAGTAAGAAATTGTACCCCCACAAGAAAGGAAGTCGAAGACTATTGCACAGAACAGAATTTCCGGGTACCTGCGTATCAAAAACCACAAAATCGACCAAGAATTGTTATCCCGAAAGTTCACAAACCCCATTAACAAACAGTCTTACTGTTTTGGGATAGTGGCGTTCGTGCTCATGCTGACAGCGATATACCTCGCTTACGTGAAAGACTCATTCACAGTTTGAAATGTTTAAGAGAACCGCGGGGTCGGGACACCCCGAGCCCGTTCGGGGCTGCGACGCCCTGCATCTGTCGAACTCCCCCAAGAAAAACGAATGGTTTCGCCCTTCACTCATGAGTATAGAAGACAGTGACAGGAGGCCAGTGTGTCAAGGGCTGTCGTCAAGTGAACATCTAGTGGCTCCCTCCTCTCTCTTCAAATGTTTGCTTATAGTGTTAGTTGTTATCTATCAGCCAGTCTTCTAGAGGTTATCCGTTAGCCAGCCACTATTTGGTGATAACCAGTGTAGTGTGTTTTTCATTGGTTTCAACCTACGATTTCTTTTTTGTTGTTGTTGTTGTTCTTTTCATTCTATTAAACAGAAATAAATATTCTTTTCGTTTAAACCAATATTTTGTATATTGCTTACACCTAATGTTGGTGCATACTCAACATAAACGATTTTAGCTACCTTACATACCGTTTTGGCACAGGAATACCAGCTGATAGGAAAATTCCTCTCCTAATTCCATCACACAATATTGAATACTTTTTCTTCTAAAGCATTCCATGTTTCGACTCACGAAGCACATGAATTTAAGTAAACCATTTTGTTATTATTAATATAAATCAAAATTCAATTAGTATCAAATCCGTTTGTTTAATAAAGCTTGGTTACAACCCACATTTTCTGGTTAATAGTTTTAAAAGAGAATATTCAATTATGTCTTTCAGATTAAAGTCTGATGCATTTCCAACGAGATTTAACGTTCAACATTCCCCTCGTTCAACGAACTAACAAAGAAGTAAATCTCCAAGAAAGCATGAAGCATCTTGCAATCCACAACGTCCTCCAGCAAAAGTTAACATGTTGCAGGACCGTTCTTTGGGAGTGAAGTACTATCGCATAACAAAGAAATATCTTCTGAGACTGATTCATTGACAAAGCAACTACGAAATCGTATCAAACGGCAGTCAGTGACTAGTGTGCATTTGCACCGGAATTGTTTTTAAAAAAAATGGCAAAGTTTAGGCACTAATCATAGAGTTAGCCCAAAATTTTAGCCAATAGTGTTGAATATTTTGTAAAATTATTTATGGAGCGACAGGTAGAACTTAATGCTGTAAAATCCAAAGGTCGACGTTATTCTGGAGATGACAAAAAGTCAATTTTGAACTATACTGTTGCTGTTGAAATGCATATAAGTTTTGTCGATCAATGTTTCTTGTAACAAGCATTCGGTCAGTTCAGCTTTGGTTATCTTACATTAATGTAAACATGCAGTTTAACGATAGTGTTTTCAATGTCCTCCCTTATAAGGCTAAAATTCTTCACAAAATGGACGAAATGTCAATGACAGAAGAAATCATATAAAGAAGGATTGAAGCGGTGACTTCCAGTTTTTGGAAGATGTGAAAAAAAGGTTACAAACCAAGTCCCTATTTATGATACGGGGACTGCGAACAAAATGGAAAAAACGTATTGTTTACTTTTTCACGAAAGATTGAATGAAAGGTGATGCCCTTTGTGATCTATTACTACAGGTATGCAAGCGAATTAGTTCTATATGACCAAGGGAGTAACAATCAAACTCTCAAAATTACTTAACATTACAGACGAAAAAAACCTACTTTTCAATTAACAATCTTGCTAGCGACACAGCAACATATCGGGTGTTTTTTTATGTACCATCCTCCGCATTTGAACAAGTGTTTGTAGTATGCTAAAGAAATATGATATTTCAGATGCAATTGGGTTGGCGCGAATGCTTTGTCCACACACGATATTCATCCCGAGCCCAAACCAGACTAATAAAACGCTGACTGAACTCGCTGTAGTTCACATACGTAATCCAGCCATTGGCGTAAATCCGTCATTTCGCTTGGGGGGGACAGAATAAGGCCTTCAATATGACTTTGGTAATACAGAGGATTTTTGTTTTAGTTTTTTTTATTGTATAATTGAGCCTGAGCGTAGCGAAAATACAAAATTTTTGGAAAATTTCGTATAAAATATGCCAATTTTATGCTGGAATTTTTGGAAATTTCATAGTACTTCCCCCCTTCTTTTATCTCTTTTCTTCCTTTTTTTATACTAAGGGATGGGTTAGAACCCCAAAAATGTAACATACATCCCTGTGGGTGGCATTTAAAACCTAAATAAAAGCGAAAATTTGGGTATACAATAAACGTAAGCGTTTAAATCTAAGATTACTCGTACATAGGAACTTCATATCCAATGAATTCCTTTTTAAGAAGGTTTTGAAATCATCAAAAATGGAGATATAATTGCATATAGGACATCTCTTCAAATTTGCAGCGCGCACAGCTTGTAAACGATAATGTCAGAAGAAAGTTATACTTTGTAAGGATAGCCTACGTAATTTTGTGATGGAACGGGTAAACTCAAAAAATCCCGGACTTAGGATTTCCCGAACGTATTGCATAGTTTTCAAAGTAGGAAAATGGCGAACACATTGAAATGTAATGGGAAAAATAAGCCCGAGCGAAGCGAGGGCAAATTTTATTTGCTTTTGTGACCATAAACTTAAATTTCATAATATTTGAATTATCATTTTTATTTTAAATTTGAAAATATTGAGGGGGGGGGGACGTGTACCCCCGTACCACCCGGGATTTACGCCCATGAATCCAGTAGTCTGGTTCTAAGCGGGATCGACTGCCAACTTACATACCACTTTCTGTTATCAACTAAATCACTTTAATGTCAGATAACTTTCAACCAGTTATATCCCTTTCGCCATTGTTATCAGCTTGTTCGGCTCGTAAGTTAAGTATAAGGGATCCAGGTGGCTTTAATTTATGTATGTATAGGCCGGCACGCGTTCATAGCAGTCTCACCTGGGATAAATATCGCAAAAATGAGACAATGTTATTTCGTTTTATTTCACGGATAGGGATCAATAAGTTTGTATGACTCCTTAGCTTACTGATAAGCATATTGATCTGCCGCCGTTCACGCAAATGCGGGTATGCAAGGCGACACAAGTTCTGAGTTACACTGTTGTACACACGCATTAAAGTTTAGGTAAGATGACCCAAATATAAGTAACCCACATTATCAGACAACGAATATTAACTTAATTTACCTACACAATCAGTGTTTTACAAATTTACTACCTCATTGTTAAATAAAACAGTTATGTTTTATACATGAATGAGTATGAATTCAGAAGGGGAATTAAGGGTTGAAGGTTCCATGTTTCAGGAATATTAAGAGAAAGAAACACTTCAGTACACGGCCTCACACATGATGAGCACATATAATTATATATGAGAAGATCCAAAGTACTTTAAAAATTGCTCTACCAAATAACACATAATTACCTGAGTTACATATATCCCAAACTAATAAATTACGTGATTCCAGAGTTTGTAGTAAATTATAAACTAGGGCTTTCATGATTAAGTAGAGTCAACCACAAGCATGTATTCTACTTTTATAGTACCATAAATTCACCAAGCTTATCCGCACCCGAGTGTCAGAGGTGAAAAAACTACTAGTAATGGGAAACTACTTTTGCAACAGAATCTCTTCAAGGTACTTCAAAGAAATGTTTCCAAAGCAATTCATCAATTAACAGACACTTATATTGTTCCTAAGGACCAAATTAACTTTGATTCATCGAAGAAAATATGCATTACGGAGATTCAACATATTCTCGCTGAACATGTTCCCGGAAGCGAAGCACTGGTGGCACACGTCCATATCACGAAAGATGTACTAGACGCATATTTTATTTACAAATAATTTTATTTAATTACAAGGTATTTTATTTAATTACAAAGAACGAACCCAAAAAAATGAGGTAATATCGCCAAAATCGAAGACAATTCTTAGAAAATGTCTTAAAACGAAACGAGAAAAAAATCAAAAAATTGTGAACTATAATGACGACTGTTGTTGTTATCTTCCATTAGTTATACAAAGAGTTGATGATAATCTTGAGAACCAATTAGATAGATGAAGTGCTAACACCAATTGAACAAATATTATTTGTTTGACGCTGGATATTTTTTCTTCGAATATGGAATAGGTGGCTATTAAATAATTCAAATTATATGTTGAGGGACAATGTCACTAATGACAATGCTTATTTATGTATCGAAATAAATGGTCATGGAATAATTCAAGTTGTACGACGTTTCCGAGAACTAGGGTGTCATGAGAACTTTTTACCTTGGACATACAGTGGCCAACATTGTGAGTTATTTTCGAGCTCTGCATTTTATGAGCAGTACGCATTGCACAGTTGTAAACTTTCCGATTTTGTAACTTATACTTGCAAATAACAGAATGCAACTTTAACTACAAATCGAAATCAATGCTGGTGCTAAGATCAATTTCCCTAAGGTAACAAACACGCTTCTAATGACAGTTCCAGAAATGTTTCCGAAATATTTGACAATATGTTCCCTACTGGTGAAGAAATAGATCAATGCATAGTGGACGCCAAGAAGGAAGCCGGAAGTAATGTCACGTCCCTTGAAATGTTCGAGTCTGATGAAACTATTGATGACTTCTTTGCAGCCACTATAGGCTACCAAACCCACCTCTAAGTGGTGATGCGGTCAATCCCTAGCGACAAGGGAATGGGGAGAGCTTCCTAAAAATTATTTTTCATGGATATTAGTGCTCTGCCACAGTGTTTAATTGACGAAAATACATATTGAACAATTCTATTTCACCTTCCTCCATATTCATTATCTCAATCTTTGTTTGGTGAAAACGCTATCTTATATAAGAAGAATCCAAGTAAACAATTTTCAAAAAAGGAGCTATGTTATAATCAATTCGTAAAATTCGCAGAGGACACAGAATTTTAAGTTAACAGATATGTTCCTCTTTACAGTATTACTCAACTACTCACTTAGCAAATCGCACAGAACCTGAACAGAGTCTTTCGCACACCGAATTCTGTCGATGAAATTTTTGTCATTGTAGTAAGTTAGTAGGATCATCTCTCGGTCGCACAATAATGCCTTGAAAATTATCGACTTCCTTCAACGCGATATACACTTTTACTACACAACTTATTCCTATGACAGACCAGACGTAAATGTTGGGTACCAAAATAGCGAATTTTCTACAAGATAGTCTATTACCAAAATAATCGCTCCGAATTTTTAGTTCGGGATTATATTTACTCCCGACGTAAATTTATTCCCGAAGTTGATAAAATTTATTTGATAAAGCATTGAGACTCACGAATTGTAATGGCATTGCATGGTTACCTTGCTTCTGATATTGCTTAGATGTGGTTATTGGGAAGACTCTGGGGATTTCACGTGCCCACGCTGACATTGGTTCGTTTACGCTGCTTTTTTGAAGGTTTATTTTACAAGATCTACTAACGAGGTAACCTTCCCAAGTGTTATAACCGAATACTTTTTTCCAGTTATCACTAACTGTGGAGACTACTTCGAAAATAGGCCAACTAATCATATAATTTGAAATGAAAGTTATTTCTACATAATACTTATGCACATAAACAATATACATTCTAAATTTGATATAACTCATTACAACTAGATCACAATACGTCTATAAATATAGTGTCAAGATTTAACAAATCAGCAATCATTATGAAACTTCACCTAATAGAGTGCAATGAAAGTGAATCTTACATTTTGGAACTTTCTTGATATTGGTATTAATAAATCGATGTAACGATTGCACACAAAAAATAAAACCACCTCATAAAGCAGTAACAATGAAAATATACAAATTGATAGCGTACAATTACACAAAGTAATAAATGGAAACTGTCAGCAACTGCTTCTGAGTAAACATGTTCGTCAATGATAAAGAGACTAACTAGTGCTAGTAGATAATTTGACGTGGTTGTAACAGCTTTCAATACTTTTATTACTGTAATTAATGCCAGATTGGAGGAACTTGATTGTTTAGCAATGCTTACAAATATATGTCCTTTTTGTCATTGTGATGCTGTGATCTCGATAAATTATTATCACTATATAATCACTGTCTTTCACTCGTGTCGTATTTATCCTTGTAGTTATACTATAGTATTCTCACATATGAATTAATTTCTAACTGCATACTGTACACGGTAATGGTAATGTAAGTGTATTGTGATTTAACAAAAATATTTGTAAATTATAAATTTTCATGAGTTTGAAATTACAATATAAAACTGCTGTTTTGATGGAGGTGACATAACAGAAGAGACGATGAATTGATCCCCGTCTTCTATTGAGGTAATACTGTTGATAAAGTGCTTTCTGTAACTGTGTTTAATGAAATTTGCTAATTTTTTTGTAATCGAGTGGATTTTGCTATCTGGTATTGAAAAAAATATTGATGGATCAAATAAAGTATGTCATTGCAAACACACACACACACACATATATATATATATATATGAAATTTATTTCCTTCACAGGAAAACGAAGGTGCCAGCATATCAATGATATCATCTGGATATACTCCTACCGAAATATGCCCGATAATATCAATATGGGATCTCGTCTATACGAAGATGCGTCAGGAACAATTCCTCAACTTGGAGGGCATCAATCTTCAATGTTTGAGGAAATTTCTGAAGAAATTCGAACTTGCATGAGAGGACCAAGTGAGACGCAAAATAAGAATATTTACAAATGGTGGGTGGTTGAAAACAAAGTTTCGCGAAATACATATCTGCACCAGGGTTCCAGGTGAACAATTATTTTCAAGAGCTGGATTAAGTTATGAACCCCATATCCTATGCTTAATTGCAGAAAACTGACTTTATTTAACTATTTTCGACACAGTGTATGTGCCTGCCTACATTGGTTGCTATTCGAATATGTATATAAGTATCCTGCATTTTTTTGTAGAATGATAATATATATTTTTAATTATATAATACACTACGACCTCGCACTATTCAGAGCTACTGAAGCCGTTGTGGAATAGAATAGAATATAGTCTTTATTTCTCATGTATATATAACATTTGATATTTTCGAACATATCATTTACACTTGATTTAAAGTATTGCAGTAGTAGCATCTGTTACATTGAAGAACATTATATTTAATAATCGCACGTATTTATTCTTCGCCGTTAAAAGTAGTGTCGAGAGATAAAAAATAATTCAATTCCTATAATATGGAATACACAGAACGCCTATGAAATACCAGGAACGAACAAAATTATGAAATAAAATTGTAATTAAAAAAACCATACGAATTACGTAATGTATAATAACCATGCCCACAACAGCATATAACAGGTATAAGTCAATTATGGTTGGCGAGGGACCTACAGTTTTACGTGGGATCCGAACCACAAGAGAGCGATGTACTTCATATGGCACAATATAGGCTTTTACTTCACATGACCCAATATACAATGTTTAGAGTTCCCTAATGAGATAAGTACGAAATGACAAAAACACCTTT